>JAXBDA010003010.1:0-24788 GCA_036023075.1 Gaultheria prostrata | reverse complement strand
TTTCAGACAGAGCAGAACAACATACGAAGGGGAGAAACAGAATGCAAACAGAGAACAAATGCAAACAGAGAGATTTGATCCAAGACCTCTTGCAGCCAGAGCTCTGATACCATGTTAAGTTACCAACTCTCCTAAAAGCTTAAGCTGTTAGGTTAGGAAATAGGCCCAACAATGTATATCAAGCTATCTAACAGCTAATGGAGACAAAACCTACAGAGGATACGTGGTGTCTTTGTTAGGTGAGGAAAGAGGGTGAACTCGGTTTAAGAGTTCTCGCAAATTGGTCATAAGATGGTGCACAATAGCTTAATGTGGCAGCAACCGCTATAGGAGAGTTTGTGACTTTGACCATAATACAATCCATCACTAGCACCAACTCCAACATCAGCACCAGCATAATACAGTCCATCAAAAGCACCTTGGAATAACTAAAACTTGCTGGACTCTTTGAACATTAAAGATAGATAAACAAAAGTGACCAAGAGCAAATGTCAAGCATCTCAAATGGGTATTCCATATGTTTCATGGAGTCTATTTTGTGTTGTGGTTGTGCTATAGAGGTATATTCAAATGTTTCCAGATGATGAGAGGGTAAGAATTGGCTTTATTGCGAAGGTTTCCTGTTGCTAGATTTGAATATATTAGGTTAGGATGTTATGCCTCCAATTTCTGAACATCATTAAGGAATTTTTTAATGATAACTTAAGAACATAAACTTGCTTAACTATGAATATTGGGTTTAGTCAAATCCTTAGTTAAAATATTGCAAGCTATGGAGCACGGGTACCGGTACGCAGTACGGGTACGGGTACGGGATACGGCAACAATCCAAAAAGTAGGGTACGGGTACGGCGGCGGTACGACAAATTTTTTAATATATATATATTTTATATTTTAGCATACGGCAATTTTTTTAATATTTTTTTTAATATTTTAGCATATTTCATTAATTTATATGTAAAAGGTATGTTAGTATATGTAAATAGGAACAAGACAGGGGCTTTATAATAATAAAACTAAAAGATGAGGTGTGAAACTGCAATTTAAAGGTAATAGAAACAAGACATGGGGTTCCAAAGTAATAAATTAAAAGATGAAGTGTTAAATCGTAATTTACCTAACTATTAAAAACAAAAAGAACACAGCTTCTGGATTCCTCCATTCCCCAGCGGCGAGACTTGCAGCGCCGACGATGTCCATCGTCATCGCTCTTCGATTCGCACCAGGTTCGTCTCTCTCTCTCTCTCTCTCGCATCTCGCTGTCTCTCTTTCTCTCTATATCTCGCTGTCTTTCTCTCTCTCTCCTCCCTCCTTCCTCCCTCCTCCTCCACCTGCTCCTCCTCCTCCAGCCAAAGTACCCATCGGCATACCGACGAAGTATCCTCCCGTACTCGGAACAGTGCAAAAGTACCCGGTACATTTTTGCTGTACCCGGTACGTATTTTGCCATACCCAGCCGTACCCGTACCAGTACCGGTACCCGGTACTCGTACGGCGACATTTCCGGCGTACCGGTGCTTCATAGATTGCAAGTCAGGTCTGATTGTAGCAGAATAACTAGAGGGTCTCCGAAAGTGGAATACAAGCTGAGCCAGTGACTAGCTAGGAGATGCCATCGTTCATGAGATCATTGTCACCTGGCGTAAAACCCCATCTGCAAAGCCCATAAGAAAATGAAGAAAACCTACTCTCGTACCCATTTGAGCCTAAGTTAAAAACTAAAGTAAATATGCCGGAGCCTATGATAAATGAACTGTATCAAGTAACTAAGCACGTAAGCTTCGTAGTTCATTTCTTTGCTTAGTTGTCTAATTCTTTAGGATCTAAGCATAGAAAATCCTTCGTATGCAAACTACCAAGTCTATAGCACTAGTGGATTTGAGACCCCTCCCTTGATTACTATCACCGCAGTATAGGCCGTAGAATGGTTTCACCTGATTATTACACCCAAGTTGGTGCATTCTCAAACCACAAAAAGGAACGGAAAAATTGCCGACCTTATCCAACCATAGGCAATAAGGGCCAATTCCAACCCGTGTTACCTCGATGTTTACATCGTCTCTATTCCCATCCCTATCCATTTTGTAGCAACACTCCATCCTTATCCACTAGGGGCGCACCCTGTTTCCAACGTCAATTTTTGGTGTTCTCCATGTTTCATATTTCTTCCCACAAATATTTCACATGTTGGCCAATATCAAAGTTTTGTTACTCGTTCATGTGTTCCACCCCTTGTCAAACCCATCTTAAGATCAGGGCCGGCCCTGACATTTGTGAGGCTTAAAGCGAATTTAAACAATAGGGCCCTAGGTTTTTTATCAAGAAAAATTCAATGTAGGTGGCTGATAAAAGGCAAAAAGATAAAAAAAAATATGGTACTTTAGCTTCGTAATTTAACGAACATAAACTTTCAAATTTTTTGTACCATGAGAGAATTTTTTTTTTAAGTACCGCTCATAGAATGCTTTTTTCTGCTCATAGAATGCTTTTTTCTAACTAATCATGTCATTATCTATAATTGTAAGAATACTATTTTTAACAATAAAATTACTAGTTTTAAGCATTTTCTAGTGAAGTTTGTTGATTCAAAGTAAATTATTTTGGTTTATTTGTTATTGTCAAAGGTGATTTATTTGTGAATTTGATATTAAAAGTTAAACATAAGATTAAAATAAATGAGAGAAAATTAAAAAAAAAAAAAAAACTTGTCAAAATATGGTGTGCAAAATATTTGAACCTCGGACTTGATTAACATCTACCACTAAGAAAGGTTTATTAATTTATACTAATACAAGAAGTGCAATAGTTATTATGTCATGCATGTAGAAAACTAATCAAAAAAATTACTAAGTACCTAGCAAAAAACTGTACGTGTCAAGTATTGAACCTGAGGCACTCTACCCCTAGTGGAAGGGCATAGACCGCTGTGACAATCATTCTCTTTATGTTTCATCAGCAATATTTTATACTCCTATATATTATGAAAATAAGTTCTATTGAAAATGGGTCCTCATTTTTTTCTAAAATTACGGGCCTGACGCCGCCGCACTCCGGTTTCACCTCAGGGCCAGCCCTGCTTAAGATCCAACACTAATATATCAACATCAAAGGATCCTTACGAAGCGTATAAACATTTAAAATTTTATGGTACTCTGGAAGTACAAACATTCAAGTCTGATTGGACTGTTTCGGAGAATTTCCAGCAACGAACAGTCTCAGAAAAATTCACCAAAAAGTCATACCCAAACATCTTGAAAGTAAATGAAATCTTATAGGGTACTAGCCAAGGATGTTAGGCGACTTTTACATAACGAACTCGCTACTCAGAAAAGCTCCTAAACTGTGTAAAACAATCCTTCTGTTTTTATGCGGTATACTAAAATCAGTTTTTATGGAATTCTACAAGGCGAGTTGAGTTGAAACCAATTTTCGTCGAAAGGCTTACATGTATGCACAACTTTTGGAGCAAGAATCAACCTCTAATGATGCTTCTAAATCTTTAGAGAATTTCTCCAAGTGGACTGTTTTCTGCAGAATTCTAACCAAGGAAAATTAATGCTTCTTCGGGCATCAAAAGGGGCTAGTCTTTATAAAAGTATGTACATGATTTACACACACACACACCAAATAATGCCCTCAAAAGCCAAGTTTTGTTTCATGTAGTTTAAAATCAATTAAATTCTTTAAAGTTCTGGAGAGTTTTGAAATGACTAAAAATATCAAATTTCTAAGACTCCGCAACCATGTTTTTTAAGCTTGAAACATTGACCCAACAGTTAATACACATATGATACATTCAAAGTAGGATCTAGACACCCTAAAATCGATTTGATAAAGAAAGTGTCATTGGAAGGAAAGTGTCATTCAAAGTAGGATCTAGACACCCTAAAATCGATTTGATAAGGAAAGTTGTTAAACTAGGAATGCTAGAACATTGGAAGGAGCAAGGAAAGTTGTTAAACTAGGAATACTAGAACATTGGCTACTACACCATCCCAACATCCACAAACTCATCTGTCATTGTCAGAAACCAAAATATTTTGGTGACAAGATAATAATATGAAGTCAGGAGAAAGAGAGGGTTTTAAGAGCTTCATTTCTTGAAAGGTTAGCAAAATGAAGATGGAGGTGGAGTGGTGAGAGCTTTTCTTCGTTATTTTTCCTTATTTAGTTTTGCACAACATAACCTCCTTCCCTTCTCTCTCTCCCAAAAAGGGTGAAGTAGGAGGGAGGCTTGTAGTTGGCTAATATTTATAGAATAATGGCGTAGACTAAATTTCTCTTGAGCTCAATGGAGTGGGATTGGTTATACTTGGGATGGGGGTAAGTTGAAGAACTAAAGAAGGTTTAATTATTCGGACGCAGTTGAGTTTCAACTAAGATTAGGTTATTTAGGAACGCATCCCCTTAATAAAGAAAAAGTAGAGAATACATTTCCATTTTTCTGAGGAGAAGTAGATTTCACCATTTTCATTTGTTTTTTTCTTTTAATTTCTTAAAAACTGAAGCTGCATGGTGGGTCCTGACCATGTCATGCCGAGTCAAAAATAAATACATAAGAACTAGGAATTAACTTTTATTCCAGAGAATAGTGGTTAAGTCCGAGTGTCGATCCGCGGAGACAGTTTGGCTGAGTTACTAAAGATTCAACTAATTTCTAAATTAATTCTAAGGAAACAATTGAATGAAATTTGATTTTGGAAAACTAGTAATTAAAGAGAACTGAAAATAAAATAATTGAAGAATATGAGAGAAAAAGTCTAGGGTTTTGAATTCAACCCTACCGCATTCGCGTAAACCGGGTTCCTATTCGAATCGATAAATAACTATCAGCAGGGCTTGCAATCCCTATCAATAGTCGGCTAGAGGATATTTGTGATCGTTAAAAGGCATAGACTATCCCATAGCACAAACCGTCTCACTGGCATGGTGTCACGCCACCCAACGACACGATCTGTCTTACGAGCATAATCTATATCAGAACTCCAAGCACAACATTGAAAATAATTATATGAATGGGTATTTGAAACTAGTATACAAATACGCAACTGATGGGAAGAATAAAGACAATTAAAACAAGTTCTGATCATATAATCCGATCCGAATAAAAATCCTAGTTCATATAAAATACACCGTTACTTGGAGAGAGGCTTCATCGTCCCCCTAGAAGAGCGTTTAGTTGGACATGTCGGGCGAGCAAAACAAACCGCAACCTCCGTTCTTGAATCCCCCTTTGTTATCCTTGTGGTTCTCTTTTTATAATAAGCCCCAGCTGACATACCCTTGCCTTCACACACCGAATTACCTTCATGCACCAAATTTCCCTTTAATAGAAAAGGCCCGGTTCTTTTTTAATCAAATCTCTTTAAACCTTGGGCCATCCAAGTCCACGTGTAATCCATCTTTAAAACAATGGTGACTTTACACTTGTTTTGAAAGCCCAAGTCCTAATTAGGAACTGCCATTGGTTGGCCTTTAATTTTCCATGAGAAATTGGAATTTAGTTAATTTATATTCATTTTGGGCTTTTTGAATCCATAGCCTACAAAAACCTATAACACCAAAAAGCAAAGCATTAAACTCCAAGTAATGACATAAATAGACTTGGCAAGAATAAATTAAGAGGCGTTAATGTGAACATTTGCGCTTCTATTAGGTCCCATCCTTGGCCGAAATTCTTGTTCCGTTATATTTATGTAAATATGAAATAGTGAGTTGGTTTAGGGTCTTCATTGCATTTATGGAATTACAAGTCCTTAGGAAACAGATGCTAGTTAGGGGGAAGTATTTCAGGGGTTTAATGTGGGTTAGGATTAATATAGGCTTTGATTGGCTAATATTTCGGGGGTTTCCTTTGGGGCTGAAATGTCTTTTGTTTGGTGGTTGTACAACTGTAGGAATATCTGTAGCACAGACACAGACCTAAGACATTGGAATTTTAAGAAGAATGGGGACACAGACATGGTGAGGGGCCAGACATAATGTCTTTGTGTATCATTCTGGAAATCCAAAAATCACAAAAAATCCAAAACCAATGGAAACAAAATTAATCTAACTTAGAGATGTATTCACACATACTGATGCTAATACACTATGAATATAGCATATAGATATGTAACGTGTGGAATATCTATCATTATGGACCTATGTAGATGTACATTTGTACATGTTTATTATCAACATATACGTATATGTATGTGCCACAGACATAAGTAGTGATGGGAAGGGGGCTTGATTGAGAGGGGCAATCTACTCAGAGAACAGTCTTGATCGAGATCGAGAGAGAGAGAGAGAGAGAGATTTTATAAACTATGAGTCTATGACACTCCTAACCCAATATAATTTACATATTACATATTTACCAAAAATAGATTTTAAAAATTGAATATTCCCACTGGGCCCCCATGCGTGTCCCTCGCGTGTCTTTTGGTAAAATTCATGTAAATTAATTGGACACGGTGTGTCCCATACATATTTTGGCATGTCCCCCGCGTTTCGCATTTCCTCGGCCTGTTGACTCAGATACGGTGTCCTCTAGGCGTGTCGGTGCTTCATAGAGGAATATCAATTTGCAGTAGAAGCAGGGGAAGAGAGGATATGGCTCTTCATAAATGAAAGACGGATAAAGCTATATCTAAACAACATATTTTCAAACTTTCCAAAGCTCAATTCTATTTGCGTACACATACTATAGTTATAATAAGCTTGAACTTTTCTTGCAGTACAATTAGAAGTCTAGAACTAAGAACTCGAGGAGGATAGTTGACAATATCCTACAATAAGACTTATGATCACGCTTCTCCATCACCTTCAAATAGTAAAGCTTGCTTGGATCTTGAAACATTTGTAACAAAAGCATAGGCCTCTACAAGATATAGTACCCAATTTCCTTCTGGGTGAACTGTTCTTGATCATGTGGGGCCCATAGTGTTAAATAGATGTGGGAGCAACGAGCGTAGATAGAATATGTGTTATACAAATGATAGGCATATGTGTTTAAAGTGGTTATAAAATTGGTTGCCTCGTTAATTTACTGCTATTGGGTTTTCTGTTAGGACCAGATATCATATTAAGTTTTGGATGGCACTGAACTAGTTGAGGTAGGATCGATGAAATCATTTGTTGGAAGATGGGAAGTTCAATGGGTTGGCTGATAGTTGGATCCCATTTTCTACGGATATATTACTATCTATCAACACTTATTTTGCTCTTATCCTTCCGAAGCTCCCAATATAAACTTCTTCTGCACTTTGAGGTGAATCTGCACTTTCTTGAAAAGATAGTGTCACTTGTTTTATTCAGTTGCGACTTTTTATTTGCTCATGTCTTGACCTTTCTCTTTCTGCAATTTTAGGGAATTAACGGGGACAATTATGCTCAAGATGCTCCAAGTTTGAGGATTAATGCAAGCCATGAAGAAAGACAAAAGATTGTGAATTTGGCCAAAAACGGAGTTAGAAAGCGTCGTTGTCATCGTATGCAGGTAAGCACTTACTAATCTTTCTTCACCTGTTTTTGGTCTTTGTTTTGTTTTATTTCATTTCGTCATAGTTCTTTAAGAAGATAGTTATAGCACATGCACTAGGGATATGCATCCTGTGTTTAGTTGTTCTTTGTTTACAGACATGGAATGCGATGGCGTGCACATTGGCCATTTTCAAGGCTAGGCATGTTTTATTTTTATTTATTTATTTTTTTTTGCTGAGCTAACTTTTTTCTTTCTTTCTGAGTTGGCATGTTTCACTTAATCAGATAACTTAGCTGTCTGGTCCATTGCATTCCTTCTCATAGTTAAAAGGGGCACCATATCATTTTCTTGCTGTGTATCTGCCTGCCATTTGTATAGCACAAATTATGTCTCACATTCTTGCTTGTTACCAAGAAGCGGTTGGATGAATGAATATGTGTCTTAATGTGAAACATAGCATTCATCCTCTTTTTTTTTTTTTTAATGTAATTACAGACATGTCAAATCCCAATACGTCCAATAACCCCAATCAGCCTTCTGGATTCAATCTGTTGGTCTATATCTGAGCCAACTTCAACTGCTTCTATATACACAGACTCATTCAGTGTCGAGGATGCCAGCGAGCACCACACACCTGTATATTTTGATGCAAAAGGGTATGGAAAAGAATTGGAATCTTCATTTGTGAACTTCTCTCGGCCACTTACGGAAAGGTTGTTGAAGGCCACGCTCTCCTCTCTCTTTATTATCTACCTTTCAACGTGGAAAAAGCATGTTTTATTCAACTTGCATTTGTAGGTTCTCTATTGCATTAAATCGTAGAATTGTTATCTAGTCGTTTACAGATTATGGTGCAAGAATTACTTTATCTGGTTCCCTTCACTTGTAAACTTTGGATATTGTTACTTAATATAGTACATTCCTCTCTTGTAAAGTTCCAATCTTGCTCTTTCATCTCTTACATTTAGATTGTGAATCACCTATAGACTTGTTTACTTGTTCTCTAATCAGTTTCCATTGAAAATTTGTGTTTGTTTGCAGTGAGAAAACTGAGTTGATATTTAGAAACCAATTCCTTACCATATTGTTTCCAGTTGACCGATTTGCGGAGATAGGTCCTTCTTCAAGGACTTTTGTCAGTGATACAGGTTTTACATGTCTGCAGGTGTTAGACCATATCCATGCATTTTATCAGGTATGTGGAGATGTTTACTTCTGTCCATTAAAATGGAGCTGTAATTGAGAAAGTGTTCTCCTTCGTTTTTTTTTTTACCTTTTTGTTTCCTTCTTACTTGTTTATCCAGAAATAAAGGCATATGATGTCTTCTTGATCATTGTAGTTGGTGTATTTTTTGGTCCGTTGATTTTCCTTTACTGTTAGGGAAGATTTCAAAAAAAACCCTGAACTTTCAGCCAATTCTTAAAAAAACACCTGGACTTTGTCCGTCAACAAAACGACACCCGAACTTTATATTCCGTCAACAAAAAAAACCCTGCCGTCCCATTCTGTTTATGTTTTTGACAGAGGGAGTTAACGGGTGTTAACTCTTAGTAGCCCTACCAGCCTTACCTACCATTTTGGTTGTGCACCAAGATAAGTTTTCCCAAAAATGTGGTCTATGATGGTACCGATTAACGATCCAAACTGTTGATTATTTTCCAAAAATAATTTCCTAGCTAACCTGGAAAATTTCAACTCAATCGAATACATGTAAGTATTTGATCGAATCATCCAATTTTTCATTCAGAATTCAGGATCTTATAATCTGAATGAAACCTTGAACGATTGGATCAGGCCCTTATATGTGTCCAATTGAGTTGAATTTTTCAGGGTTAACTTGAAACAGTATTTGAAAATAATCAATGGTTTGGATCATTCATGTGGGACCCCAGAATGGGGCCCACACATGGTCAGCCTGGAAAGTAAAGTCTTTTCTCTCCAAAATACTCTCTCTCCCCTCTATCTCTCTCTGTCTCTCCCCTTAGATTTCCAGAAACAGAGAGTTCCGAATCTCTCTCAAACTTCACCACATCCAATTCATATTCTCTTCCCCATTACACAAACCCTAACCCTGACTTTCCCGGATCGTCCGATCGGACTTGGTGAAAAAAATCGGGCTCAACGCATAGAAAGCTGAAGAGAGAGAAACCCATCTGCAATTCTAATCTCAGGTTCAGTTTCTGAATAATCCGAGTAAAACCCATATTCTTATTACCTTATTTTCTTTCTCCAATTGCTTTAATCTAGATGTATCTATATTGGGTAGGTTTTTTGAACGATCCGAGTAAAACCCAGTTTTTTTTTCCTGAGAAACGAGTAAACCCATTTTGAATTACCTTATTTTCTTTACCCAATTGCTTTAATCTAGATTTATCCAAATTTGGTATTGTGTTTTTTTTCTCGTTTGAATCCATATTGGGTAGTTGTAATTTATCTTACTGTACGTTGACTGAAATTCGAAAGATCGATCTGTACATGGTTCAAGAACATGGAATGATAATTGTCTAGAAATGACATGATTGTTCGCAGTGATTTTGAAAATCGACTGATTCTACCAATTATGTTGTGTAATTTATGAGTTTAGTTGAAATGAAAATGTAGAAATGAGTGTTTTTTACCGAAATGGGAGACGAACAGGGTGAGGGACAGGGAGAGGGAGGGATTTTTACAACCTCATCCCCCACTTAAAATTTCCGAGTCTTTCAGTTACGGTTTCTATAATTGCACTTTTGCCCCACGGTGACCAAAAAAGTATCTAAACGTGTCGGGAGTGTCCAACTAAAAATAATACAAACAGATTCAAACACTTTAAAATTGATTGGCGGACACGTCTCTGGAGTTTCTCTGTGCCCGGAGAGTCTATGACATTGGCAGGTTGCCTGTGACGAAGCCCGTAGATGCTTAGGGTTTACAAATCTATTTAATGGCTCGACAACTCTTCTCGGTGGCGGGCTTACCTGTGGTTCTCGGGTTGGGCCTATGGTTATATTTAAAATACCCTTCATTGGTTTATTCCAAACCTATTGAGGCTCTGGTGTGAAAGGTTTTGGCCTTGGGTCTATCATGGTTTGGCCGGTTGGCCCATTGCCGCTTTGGCTAGAGGGCCGAAACTGTCACCCATTTGATTGGGCCTTGACTTGTTACAAGACTTGGGAGATGTCTTTGGATGGTGCCTCAAAGAAGAAAGGTCATGGTATAGAGATCTTGCTAGTCTCTCCTGATGGTGTTCACATCCTATTGCGATGAAAGTGAACTTTGAAGCCACCTCGAATCTTGCTACTTTCGCTCATCCAGGTAATCTTCCTTCTTTAGCTTGAGAGCATCTTCTAGCACTGCCTCCTGGGTCATTGATTCTGGAGCCTCAGCCCGAACGACTTGGGTTGCTGAGACTTTAGACTTTCGGCATTTGTGTTCCTATTCTTCTTCGAAACAAAAATCCTTTTTCAAAGATTAGGCATGTCTTCATACTGCTTATGAAACCCATCCAAAAGATACCGTATATTCTGGCCCCTTTCCTCTGGATATTCTGTAGAGTGTTTCCAATTTGCAGTTTCTTTGTGAAGGAGAGTTTTCCCTTGATGAATCTGCTTCTAAATGAGACTATTCCTCTGAGTCTGATGATCCTGATACTTTCCCCTATGAAATCCAAATTCATGAGGCATCTGCAAAAAAGGAAAGTTTTTTGCTTTGAAATTGTTCAGTTGACACGGCTAGGTGCACCAACACGTCTGATTTGTTGAAAGTGATAGTTATGGTGTACAGGTCTACCACATACCAAAGGAGAAGATAGGCCTCTTTGGGAAAAAAGAAAAATATTCTTTGACAGAAGTGGGTCTCTTTGTGGAGAAAAGCTGGGTAACAGTCTTTTTTACAGAGGTGACTGGTTTAGTCAAAGCATTGTAGGGATTTAGAAAAGGAAGATCAATGAGAGGAACCTTCAGATCGGTCCTAAATACCTTGGGCCTGAGAAACATGGCCGGCTTATCATGGCCCTGTTTCCTGAGTATCCTGTGTAACATTGATTGCCAATGCGGCAATGCCAAAGATTGCGCTATCAGCATTCTTCTCTTCATGGATTAACTTGCCACGGTCGTGCCAAACAAGAATTTAAAAGTTTGTATTCCACAACGAGCGCCTTACCTTAAACTGTGAATTTTGATCACAATGGTTACTGGAGATGCATCTCCACTCAAGGCTTTCATATATCTTCCTCTGGTGGCCACCTTGAATGGATCTCGAAATAGTTTATCGATTGATAGTAAAATGACTTTATTAAAGAGCTCTATGGACGGGAATCTCAGCCATTGCCGTGGTGATCCATGATGATACATGGACCTCCAGTAACTACCTTGATTTTGTCAGCTTTCATGTAGATTTTTAATATATGTTTGTTTTAACTCGATGGCTTCAAATCGCCTTGTATGCAAAAGACATTAGATTCCTCTGTTTTTCAGAAATCTGGCCTTCCCCTGTTTGCTCCTGAACAGAGGTTAGTGGGTTTGATAGCAGCCTCTTCCAGGTATTCATTAATAAAGAATTAGTAGTATTCTTAATCCTTTTGAGGATTTGAACAAAGTGATTTTCGTCTTCATTGGATTTCCATCACCAACCTTTGTAACAGAACATTGCTTAGGCCATCTATTTGTTGATTTGAAGAAATGGTATACTTTGAATGGAAGAGTAAGAAACAATCCTTTGATATGAGTATTAAATCTGCACCATTTTGTGCTTATGGGGGCGGAGGAAGGCTACAATGCAACTTTAGCTCTAACTAGTAGGTTTTCCCACAATTATTTTGGGGACGGCATCCATCCCTTTCCCGGGTTTGTTCTCCCCAAGATCTGTTGAGGCTTTGGCTTTTAGAGAAGCTCTGGTTCTTGCTGCTACTAAGGGTCTCTCATCGATTATTGTGTAAGGCGATTCACTCCAGATTGTTCAAGCTCTTACCCAAGATGGAAAAACGTTCTCTGATTGTGGTTCTATTCTCTTGGACTGCTTAGAGCTTCTACCATTGTTTTCCTCTTGTTCCTTTAAACATGTTAAGCGTTCTTTTAATAGGGTAGCCCATTCGTTGGCTAAGCAATCCCTATTGGGTGTAAGATCCGAGAATTGTGGGGTCCTGTCCCTCAATTCTTATCTAATCTTGCCCTTTCCAATGTTAGGTCTTCGGACCATATTATTTCGTTTGAATAAAATCTTCTATTTTCCCGTGAAAAAAAAAAAAAAAGTTTAACAGTTTTATGTTGATAAAATGCAGTGATAGTCCAAAAAGTACGTAATACCGATGACGTGTCTTAGGAATTTTACTTAAGGTTATGTTGCTATTGTTGTGAAGTACTGTGTTATACTGTGATATGACATTGGCTTGGTAATGACTGCTGTAGAAAGGTGGTGTAGTTGTGTTCCAAAGCTGTTCCTTTTACTCTGTTATAATATGTAATGTGTTATTAGCATTGTTCCAACGCTGTAGTTAACGCATAGATCTGACCTCAGTCGTCTTTCTGGTATCAATCCTTGTAGGAGGACATGTCATGTCAGGAAATAGAGGTGGCAATTCACACCGACTCAAGACATGCCAATCGGCTCCGATCAGCTTACTCTAGCAAAGAAACTGACAAACGAGGTTATGCGGCGTTCAAACGAATTGATTTCTTGGGGAGCCGTAAAAGTTTTGAAATGTTGAAGCGTGTTAATGGGGACAACAATAGTAATGTCTATGAGTTGCTGATTAGAGCATGAGTCTACTTGTGTTCAATGCCATGTTTGTCCTGGGAATTGGTGGTTATTTAGGAATGCTCGTGATCTATTAGAAGGGCAACTGGGCCAGGGAATTAGATTACATTTCACAGCTTGCTAGCCAGTTCGAGCTTAACTCAGAGCTGCTTTTTTTCTTTGGCCCCTGAAGGAATCTAACCACGAAAACTACAAAGAGACAGAAGAATCTCTAGAAAGGATTATACTCAGGTCAGAAGGGATATTGGAAACCCAATTCTGATTGAAGAATTCTAAACTAAACTAGCCGAAGCGATCCAATTAGCAGCTGCAATAGCCGATCCACGGATCCTGCCAAGCTTCAAATCCATGTCTGAGGCGAGGTATCTTGATGTCTTTAATCACGGCAGAACACTCCCACGGGCATCAACTTATACGCTAAGCAAGACTACCGGTCTTGGCATGCTCAAAGTTGCGTCATTCTGTAACCGACATGGCCAGTTAGCTTTAGAAGAGGACATTTTAATTTCTCATTTTCTGTGTTATAGAAAGCGACTAAAGGTATTGAATATCAATAAAATGAGTGTTTGTTCGCGCATATAGAAAAAGTATGTGCTTCATTGCATTGATAATGAGTAATTACCCAATGACTCAAAAGTATATAAACTTGCGGAGCGCAATTGCAAATATGCGTTTGCATATGCGGCTTCACATTATAGGTCAAGTGGTTAATTGAACACCCTAAAAAAGAGATTTTTTTTTAAAATTTAAATGTAATTTTATTTCAAGATTTATTTGAACCCTTCTATATGATGAACATCCATCAATCTAGGTAATCAAAATCTAGAGAAGGAGCTATATAGAGGGGGGTGGCACAGGCCACCCCCAAGTTTTACACGAATGGGAGACGATTAAGTAATTATCGGTGTCCAAATAACTTAATATTTTTTTATACAAATGATGAAAAAATAGCAGTTTGAGGAATGAACGATTCGGATCATGAAAATTATACTCTCTTCGTCCCTTTTCAAATGTGTTGCTTCATGAATCCAACTTATTAAAGAAATATCGTCATTATACCTTTCACATCAACTTTTACCTCCACTCTACACCTCTCACATCCACTTTTACCCCCATTTTCTTAAATTATCATCCACTTTTATCCTTTAACTCTTTCCCCATTAACTATTCAAAACAGACATTCAGGAACAATCCAAAATAGAAAACTCTACTCATATTTGGGGATGGAGGGAGTATCTTAATGGCTTTCATTTAAGGATCCATTGTTTATCTTTTTTCAACATTGTTACTTACAAAATGCAACAATACAAGTGGACTACCATCAATTAGCGCAACCTCTCAATTCAAATCATGGCTCCGCCACTGATCTTTTGAATTGAACTCAAAATACGTTGGACCATAACAAGGCACTCACCCTTAACATTAGAAAAATACAGAGGGAAAAAGAATCTATTGGTTTTCAGTATCATGCTCTGCATTCTCTCTAATGATAATCACCTCATATCTCCAAAAACATTAGTATATGTCCAAAATAATCTGTGCGAACCTATTGACCACACAATTTCCTACAAAGGAATAGTAATGTAGTTACTCGCATTAATGTACTCCCTCCGTCCCTTTTATAGTGTGTACATTTTCATTTTGGACTGTCCCTTAATAAATGTGTGTTCTGAAAAATTAGTGAGTACATTTCCTATTTTGCCCTTAAAAGTAGATTCCTTTTTAAAAAGTTAGTGGATATTATTGATAAGGGTAAGTAATGGAAAGTAGATGTAAAAGTTGATGTGAGAGAAAAATAGTTGGAATTCTAAGATAACACACTTAAAAAGGGACGGAAGAAGTGTAAAATAATGTACAAAATGTTACTGTATACATCATTGGTCAATAGAGCTAGTAGAGAGTTGATTTTTGGACATTTTGTTAAAAATTCATGAGTTGCCACACTTGGGACAATAATTGGGCTCCTCCAATTGGGCTTTCTGGTATTGTTGGGCTTGATTGGGCAGGCCGGGCCACCCCATTTAAAGTCCAAAAGTATTGGGAATAGGTCTAAACATCTCCGTGAAAATCTTTTGTAGAGCCCAAAATCACTCTTTTATAGCACTTGATCATTCTTTTTTTTACATATTTGGGCCATACTAATTATTTTTGTTAATCCTTTTAAAAAAAGTAATTTAAGGAAATTATTTGGAAGCGCTCGGTCTTACTAAAATTGAAATCCTTGTATAATCGTCTTCCAAAATTGTAGTGTCTAGATAAGTGTTAATCAAGCACGGGAAAACAAAATGAAAAGAGTATGTAGTGGACGAATAATAAGATTTTAGAAGAATATAGGCCAAACGGGCCACAGGGGTCGAAATATAGTCCATTCGTCATTTGTGATGTAATCCGAACGGTTACTACGCGTGCTTAGACATGACGGTACTTGGAGAGCAAGTTAAGCATTCCCTATAAAAGGTAGACGATACAGTCCTAAAGGTGGGCCGCACTTCTCTCTCTAAAAACGCTTTCCTTGCTTGTACTTCCCTCTCCTTCCTTCACTAACTAGACAAAGTGCCTTGCCGGACTTTCACGGTCCAGTCAAAGCGCTAACGTGGTTGGTATCTGTGCAGGAGAGACTCAGGTGGTGGTTCTGGTCTCGGGAGTAAGACAGATCAAAAGGCTCTAACGTGGTTGAACCCCTGGATCGACACCCCCACAGAGTATTTTCTTTAAACTTGATCGAAACAAAGATTATCAATAGTCAACAGTTACTCTAACTTGCCCTGAGATTACTCTAATTTCCTTTCTTTTTAACTAGCAGAAAATCAAGTACATTGGGTTGATGCAAATGCAAATCCAAAAGTGAAAGATATATATGATTTAATTGTCAAGAACAAAAATACTCACTCTGTCCCAATTGTTGGTCTTTTGGTTTTTGATAAATATGGCATTCTTAGATTTTAAAAAATAAAGTACTTTCGTGTTAAAAAAAAATTATGTCATTTTTAGAACAAAATGTAAAGTGCACAATTTGAATTTTTTTTTTTTTTAGAAATGGTTGTACGTATATGGTTGACAAAATCTACATCTCTATCTACATATATCATAGTAGTTGCACTAATTAAATTTCTCTCTTCAAATCTAGCATGACTAGCACGGGACGATTTTAAGTCCACACGAATTAGTTTTTGTCTGCCGAATCCATTGAATGATTGGAAGAATCTCAACAAGTTTTTAAGTCCTTGCATGGTGGAAGTATGTGATTGGAGCACTTGTCAAATATCAAAACAAACTTGATCTTTTTGTCTGCCGAATCCATTGAATGATTTAGGTGTAAGAATTACACCTTAAGCCCCTGAGATGATGACTTATTACAAATCAACCCTTGAACCTCCTCCAATAAATAGGCTTTCAGTTTCCTATTTTTTATTGATTCAAAAGGATTCAGGGCAATACTTTTGTAAGAAAGAAATGGTGAGAATGTGAAAAAGTTTAATAATAAGATTCCGGTGGTAGTCTGGAAGACTAACCTCTTCTTAGATAGTTCCTGGATATATTCCATTATTTTATTTTACTTTTATAACAAAATTGAATTTTTACGTAAGAAGAGGCACTTGGAAGGAAGAATTTTATTGACAGAGGAAAAGAAAGGAGCGGTAGCAGATCGTTTTACGTGGAAGAAGCCAAGACCAGTACAGCATGCTTCCATGGATGGCTCACTTTAGCATCAAATGTGGATAGATATATAAGTCATATAAGTTCCTAAAACTCAGGAAACGTTCAGGCATGACAGATGCAAATTAACATCTCAATCAGAGTTTTAACAATGTTTCTTCTCAAGGTAAGAAGCAACACCAGCCCTCGCGTTTATGCCCTCTTTCTTGTCTTCTTTGTCAGTCAATATTTGCCGACCGTAAATATTTTGCAGACATGGAGATCAGCAGCTTTTGGTGTTTATGGGTATCTCAATTTCACCAAAGCCGCTTACTTGTAAGTCTCATTTCGGTTTATTTGCATATCCATATGTGCATTTTACATAGAGTATCAATCTCTACTGGAATATTGGCGGTTTTTTCAATTCAATGTTGTTTTATCAATTAAATTCTGACCGTATATCAAAGTGTGAATGAGTTTTCCGTTTCTTTCAATGAATTGCAAGTGTAAAATCAGGGTTATAATTGAGGACGTAGTCTATTTTATCCCCTTGCGTTATAGGCTCGGTGCTGATTAGTGATTGCCTCCCTGATATCACATTGCTCATCAAATTTGGGTTTCTTGTTCCATGGTTAAGATTCAAAGAAATGAGCCAAATGGTAGGACAAAAAGCAAAGATTGAAATGTCAATAGCAGGAGTGAAAGTTCTCCATGATTCTCCATTTCTTAGAGATGGAGGAGGGGACAATGAAGGGAGAAAGTGAGTGCACCAAATATGGGGTATTGTAGACTTTTTGCAATTTCCGTTAATAGAGTTACATGGTCAACTCTAAATGTTAGGGAAGTAATCAGCACCCGGCATATGTAAACACTATGGCACGTCTCTTCTGTCTAGTGGCTGTAATCTGCAGTTCAACCGTGTTTCAGATGGTGCCACTTTTTTCCTCAAGTGTATCGATTTCCCTATGAACTAAATTTCCAAGGAGTCTATGCCGAGAAAAAGATGCCATAAAAAACTCAACTGTGTATATGTCTGTCTACATTAGGGCTGATAGGTCCTTAGCAGGTCCCCATGGAATAGGGTGGATGAGTAAGGTATCGACTGGGACGTGGGCATTATGGTTGTGGTAATGCCATGGTCTTTCATCACACATCAATAGGCAATGTGGTGAGGTCTTGGAAAGAATAAGCTGCAATGTGATACGATGCCTAGTAGCTGCTCTGCAAATGTGCCAGGTTATGCATAGCTCAAGGGACTTGTGGAGGCCTCAGCTAGAAATTAGTGAATTAGTTGGTTTGGTTTGCTGTAGTCAGCTCAAGCTTAGCTAGAGGGTTGTTGCAGAAGTTACTTTGAGCGGGATACATTGGGCGCGAAACTTAGTTGTTATTTGTTGGGAGGTCTATAAATGTAAAGGGGGAGGTGAGGAGGATTATTCAGATTTGTAAGGCAATTGGACGGAAGTTATTTTTAGGTAAAAGTTGAATTCATTCAAGCTGCAAGCAACATACAAATACAAACTGGGGACGAACCCAGAGAACAAAAATCCTATAGCCATAGGCCCATAGTTGACGCAAAGAGCAACAGGAACAATAAAGAGAAACAAACAACAAAACCGAAAAGAAACCAGAACCCCTCATAACAGGAGGGTTGAAAACATGCTAATGAGAAGCAGTCCCAACTCATCTTAGACTTTTCAGAGGAAAACTGCAAACTTCACAAATATTGTTTTTAGCCCGAGTATTCCTTACTGTCTTATTGACTGAGAACATATCCTGTCCCTTATAGAGCTACAATCCACTGACTTGCTAGTGAATATTCCGGCATTCCTTCTCAACCACAGGTGGTGAAGTTGAACTGTAGCATCCATAGCTAGTTTCATTACAGCATCACCAAAAGAGCGTCCCTTAATATTATGGAGCAACCAATGCAGTCAATATGTCCAAGAACCAACTCTCATTCTAAAATCTATCTAGCACACTTGCCAGTTGCCAGAATATTGGAATTCAAAAAACAATGATTGAGAGATCCATTTTGTTGGTTGCATAAGATGCCTTCTGGCTCCACCTCCATCTGCCAAGATATAAGCCTATCTTTCGTTGCAAACTTACGCAGAAAACACAGCCATCTAGGAACATTGTTTTTGAACCACACCATTGAAGACCAGGAACTATAGGCCCAGGTTCCTTAAGGGTCCATTTGATTAGGGTGAAAATGATAGAAAATGCAATGAAAGAGGAAAAAAAAAAATGACGCTTCCTATTATGCCCAAAGTTTTCCTTTCCTATTATGAGCCATACTGAATGTTAAGGGGAAGTTAGTAACATCAATATTTTCTTGCAAGATTCTTATAAAAAAAAATTACTTTAATCAAAGAGGAAAACAAATTTTCCTTTCATTTTACTTTTCACTTTCCTCTCATTTTCATTTTCCTGCGTAGTTTTCTTTCTAATCAAACGAACCCTAAGAACCTTCTAACCAAATTGAATAGAGAACATCCGTGAGCTGCAGGACTCCAGATACCTTATAAAGTAGAGATTCCCGTTGGTTCCTGACAATACGCTCCCCAAGCTTTTGGAAGAAGGGACCAAAGTGTTCTTATGATATCCCACAATGGTCTTTATGAAAGTATGAGCCAGTAACTTCTCCGTTTAAACAATTGCCACAAAATTTTACATTTAGTAACAAATGTGTGGATCCTGTACAAGCTTACAACTCAAAACTCATTGGCAATGAGTGGAGAAGCCATCTGGGCTCATATGCTAGTTTTTTAGGTTGTAATTAACAAATATTGAACAAGCTCTAACACTGCCCCATACGTGCAACCCCTGACCTGCATGTGGAGAGGTAAACAAAGGATCCTTAACATTGGGATCATAACGAAACAATGTTCATGTATGGCATCGACGACGGAGCAATCAATCAAGAGAGTCTTGGTTGATAGCCTAGCTCTAATAGACTAATACCATGTTAAACATCCAACTCAAAATCAATGGTCAATGAATGGAGAGGCTGCTGAGACTCATATACTAGTTTCTGAGGTCATAATTAACCATCGTGGGACAGGCTCTAAGAGATCCATTTAACCCAAAGAGTATCTGTCTTAATATTGATCGCCCAGAGATACCTGATCATAGAGGATTTATTCCATAGATTGAGAGACTCGAAACCCAAGACCCTATACTCAGCTGGACTGCACACTAGCTCCCATTTAACTCTAGCACCAGACTGCTTTAGAGAAACACATATTCCAAATGATTTTGTTCACCCTCACTAAAAGAGGGTGAGTGTTACCGTCACTTGGAATGGTAAAAAAAGTATGGGTCCCACCACAAACTAACCCCATTATTACCAAAAAGTGTATTGATCATGTGGACCCTACACTTTTTTTACCAATCATAGTGAGGGTAATGTTCACCCTCTTTAAATGAGGGTGAAAGAAATCGGACTCTAAAAAAGCTCTCAAAATCTTCACGATATCTTTCAGACTTTTTAGGGAAGATAAACACAGAGCACCAGTACACTTGTGTACTCCATATCAAAGATTGTTTTAGCTGAGCTTTTCCTCCAAAAGAGAACAACTTATTTCCAGCTCTTGATTCTCATAAGAATCATATCCTTAGTTGTACATTGTCCTCGTAGGCTACTCCAGTTGAGATAAGAGGCTCACCAGGATACTTAAGTCCAAGCTTCCCAAAATAAAAGAAAATAAAAAAATGGATAGGGATAATGGAACATCATGATCCACACCAGAAAAATAGATAGAGCTTTTCTGTAGATTAGGCTCAGTAGTTGTAAAACTCATTTAGGGATCTTTCAATTCATTGATAGATAGATTGATTATCAGTACCACACACCGCGAAAAGGTAATCTGCAAAAGCCACATGGCTAAGCCTAAGATCTAAAGCTTTACACTTAGGGTGGAGGTGAAGTTTCCATTAGCAGTTTTATCATGCAAAATTGCAAAAATCCTTTCCATGATAATGAGGAACAAACATGGAGAGATGGGATCACCTTGCCGTTAACCCCTGTCCCCTTTGATAAAATCTTCCAAATATCCCCTGTTAATCACCATAGAGAACCATGCAGTAGACACACATGGCGTCCCACAGAAAGTTCAAGTCAACCGAATCTTAGGCCTTCATCAAGTCTATTTTAATTGCATATCTAGGAGGAGACTCATCTCTATGTAATTCCTAACAAGCTCTTGCATAAGAAGAATATTATCTACAACAGCTCTACTCTTGACAAAACCTGACTGAGATTGGTTAATAATGAGAGGTAGGATAAGTTGCAATCTATTTGCTAAAAAAAATTCAAACACTTGTATACTACGTTGCAGCAAGCAATTGCTCTATAGTCTATAGTCTATATTCCTTCATAAAAATGAAAGTCCCAATTTTAGGGATCAACTTCCTTCATAAAAATGGAAGTCCCAATTTTAGGGATCAAAAGTAAGACCTGTTGTGTTCCAATCTTGTTGAAGAAAACCAGTAAGGAAGAAGGATTGAACATCTGAAATTGCATAATTACCCAAAACAATCCGGTTCCTTTGGTACAAAAGCACCATTGAATCCATCCCAGCCTGTAGCTTTAGCCCTCTTCATAGAAAAATCATAGCCTTTTTATACCGGTTGCATACGACTATCTTTTAATTGGACCGGAGTTTGCTTCTCTGTCGTCTGTAATTCTTCTCTTTCAATAAGATCCCTCCATTTTTGTGTCATCTCATATCCAAGTAATATTTCTGTTCTCATCACAATGTAACCCCACCTAATTGACTTGTTAAAAGCTTCCAACTCATTTACTAATTGGCGATTAGTGGAGGCTCATATACCCACGCTCATATATTATACTCCCTCCGTCCGGATTTGTTGGTCCACAAACATACTTTTTCAAGTCCGAAAATGTTTGTCCACTTTCATAACCAAAGGATAAAGCATGGATAAATTCCCTTTTTGCCCCTCTCCTAAAACTTTTTAAAATAACAATTCAAAACAAATTCAAACCCCCCAAAAAATGCCAGCCACAACAAATTTGCGCTAAAAACAATCAACTTTTTTGTGGTGAAACGGAAATTTAAAACCAATGTACACTGAGCACATTTACAATTGAATACTCCAATCTTTTTGTTGCTCCATTGTTTAATTACACTTCACTTAACAATTTCACCAAATGAGTTCTTCAATTCAAAATGACTTCAAAAAAATAAATTTTTTTTTTTTTGAAAAGGCAACAAGATTTATTTATACGAACTCGAAATGAGTACACCGAGCGGGGAAGGCAGTGAGATCTCTACGATACATGACAAATCATGAATATAAGACCAAATTAATTGATCAACATTACAAAAACATCAAACAACCAATTTGATGGGGAAGGATAGAGAACAGTTATGGTTACAAAAAGAACCTCTTGGTTCTCTATACATAGCAGATCAAGCAATAAGAAAATCCCAACACTAGTTACATCATGAAATTTACTCCTAGCAGTAGTGCACGTTATAAACAAAATGGTCTTCAAAAGAGTTCCAAGCAATGGAACACATCACTGAGAAGAATTATCCCAAAAAGTTTGAAGAAGCTTATACCAGATTGATCTGAAAAATAAACACAGAAGCAATCACTCCTTTGTAAAGATACAAATAGAAATTAAACTCTAAACAAAAATTCTTTTTTTCCAGCTCTAAAGATAACAGAAAAAAAGAAAAGAAAAACCAGAGAAAACAAGATCAGAAATTAATCACTCCAAAGTAGAAAGCTTACCTTAATTTAAGCTTATTGCTGCAAGAGATTCAATGCATTCTCCACAATTTCACTATCACATTCAAGTTAAGAAGGAAGAACACCACATCTCATCAATTGATATTTCCCCATATGCGGCACTTTGTAATTATTTCCCCCGTAAACCTTCATCACCTCAACCATACAAGATTGTAATGTTTTTTTTTTTTTTGATCAGCAACAAGATTATTATAGAAACCTGACAAAGGGTACATCAAGTAGGGGGAGAGGGGAGGGGACTCCAACCGAGTTTGAAGAAATTAAAAGCACCGGACAAAGTCCAGAACACCTGGAGGGCCAAGCCCAACACACTTAATGGCTTAGCCTAAAAAAAGGCATACCCAGTAAAACGATGAGGCTAAAAAACAAACCGAACGAGCCAAAGCTCACACCTAATGGGCCTAAAGGAGCCCAGATGAAAACATTACAGCCCATAAAATCAACCTAACCCTAATTAAAACAGATCGGAAACAAGCCGACACCAAGCCGCCGCCGCCGCCAAACGGAACAAAACGCCACCGCAGCACCCATCAGTCAAAGCAGAGATGACACACGCCGCCGAGAGCCCCTCAACATTATCAGACCCCAGGAACGACTGCCAAGGAACCGCCAGTTCGGACCTCACAAACGGCCAAGGAACTAACAAGTGAGGCTCCAACCGCCGCCGCCCACCATCGCCGGGAAGACCCATGAAAGCTCCGAGCAGCGCCAAAACTCCAAGCCACAACGACATCCGTGAGATCTCCACTTGCTGTTAAGCCAAACCGGAATCACACAACAATGATACACGGTGGGAGAGAACGCAGACCACGCCTCCAAACAACCGCCAAACCGGTAAAACCAAGGGATAAATACCGGCGGCCGTCCGACGGAGCTGGAAACGCGGAGCAGTAGCACGACAAGACGATCTGCAAGGAAAAGGGAAAAGGAGGGAAGAAAGAGAGAGCCGCCCGGGGGGGGAGGGAGAGAGGCGGCGCCTCCCTCCCAGGCGGAGATCTGCAGAGCGAAAGGTTCTAGAGAATTGTTTTCCTACTTCTTTATTTGGAATGACTCCAATTTTTGGGACAGAATTTACAAGATTGTAATGTTAAAAACACGTGATTGAGACTACCCGGTGGAAATTCGTCAAAAGATTTTTGTACGGCATTCACAAGCTCATCAATGGTTTTAGGTGCCTCTTGATATTGCAAAGATTGAATTGCTCTGAAAAAACCGAGATCCAAGACATTCATATCAGGACTGTTTGCTGGTTGACACGATAAGCGGATATCTAAACCATCCCTGTTAGCGGCTTCAAGAAATTCAAGATCTGTTGGTAGAATATGAGGCTTCGCATTATCTTGTTGAACAACAATAGTTTCACATGAACTGGTACGGGGCCATTTGGACCGAATAGCGGGTAAAACTTTTTCAATTAAGCACGAGCGGATTACATCTTTAGTTACTACAATGGCCTTCGTCTCTAGTGTGCCAGCGGAACGATTTTTACTGTTTCTTTTCGCAGGTACTTTACATGTGAATGGAAAAATACCAATCTTACTGGAAAACACTTCATTGTGATTTGCATCAAATCGAGATCGAGCTACCGCAGCAAGAAACATAACCTTCGTAATAAATCGCTTGCTTTTGCAAGTGCGGTGCGGTTCTTCTTCTTCAGGAAGTAGATAGTACCTTTCCGACTCTTTGGTCATGTAGAACCATTTCTCATCTATGTGAACATAGTCGTACATATTCTTGAACACTGGATGATTTCGAAGAGTGCTTGAAAGACAAAAACAGAGCCTTGCTCTCTTATTGGCACCTGTTAGCTCAGGTTTAATTGCATTTGAATGTCGCCTGATTTTACCCTCTTTAATTCGTATAGGTAGTGTTGATTTCGGGACATTCAACTCCTTCGACAATGAACAGATATTAGCCCGATCCCTAAGATGGACTTTCTTGAACTCGTTGCTGTCGATTTCAACTCTCTTCCGACCAACTCTTTTAGGAATTCTGCTACATACATCAACCGGTACTCCATTGGCCATACAAGCTTTGCCTCAGCTCCAAATTCGACGAACTGTTTTCTCATTGACGGAGAACAATGCAGCAACCTTTCCCACAATACCCCTTTTTAATTTTCCACCCTCACTTTCTAGCAAAAGAGAGTGAAAAATTTCTTTCCTCTGT
>JAXBDA010003009.1:0-37837 GCA_036023075.1 Gaultheria prostrata | reverse complement strand
AATAATGATAGAAATTTTTTGGCTTTCGGAGTATCCTTAAATCCTCAGGGTCTTTCCGAATCGAGTGGGTCTGAGACTGATAATAGCGAGCCGGAAAGCTGTGATGATTTTGATGAGATCAAAGAGGAGTACACACAAACTCCGTGCTTTTGTTAAAAAAGTGATGAGGGTGAATGATAAGCTTTCTGATAACGTCAAGAGCTTAGAAACTACTTTGAATGAACGCACTCAAGAGAGAGATGAGAAAAAGAAAGAGATTGAGCTCTTTCTTGAGAAAAATAAAGCTTTGACTTGTGCCAAGTCTAAGGAGAAAGTAGAGGATGACACAAAGACAGGGACCCAGATATTGGATCATATTCTCTCCATCCAACGGCATCCTAGCGATCGTTCAGGGCTTGGTTATCATGCAACATCTTCAACTCCGTCAATTGGGATAAAATAGACTAATCATCAAAAGAAGAAGACTAATGTGGATGGCATGCAGAATATGATCAATTCTCGTGCGCAAAAAACGCAAACGACTACAGTGGTAAACGGACATCCCAAATGCGAGGTAAAAACTAAAGTTATTAATAATGCTAAGTCTCAAGTTTTTACTCCTATTAATAAATTTGTTCCTACTTGTCATTATTGTGGTATGACTGGCCATATTAGACCACACTGTAGGAAGATGCATGAGTCATACATTCCACATGATGCATATGTAACTCATCCTTATGGCCATAATTATTTTGTGCCCACTTGCCATCATTGTGGAATTAGAGGCCATACTCGTCCTTATTGTTTTTCCCTTCATGGATACAATAGGACTTCTCCCCGCTACCATAATATGAATAATCATATGGAGTATTTTCAAAGGCCTAAATATATAACGCATTCGCAGACTAATTTTACTAAGATAAATTCCACACCCATAACCACTAAAAAGACTAGTATTGAGAAGGGAGAGCCTAAACAAATTTGGGTTCGTAAAATTGATTTGGCCTCTGATGTTGATGATGCTCTTGACTCTCTAGATGATGATAGTTCATTTGGAGATGTTGGCCTTGCCTTTTGAGGCTAGGTCGTGGTTCCATAATCTAGGTTTATTTGATCATGTTTTTTTTTTATACCTAGAGTTATGGAGTTTCATAGTTTATTTCATTTTTTTTTTCTTTCTTTGAGTTATTATATCACAAACAAATTAAAAAAAATTATTTTTTTGTGTCTAGTTTATTAGTTGTTTATGGATTGAGCATGATAATTTTTGGTGCGTGGTTGAATATCATTGGATTTTATGAACATGTTCATCCATTTTTTTATTGCACTTCTTTCATGGTATTCTCTCTGCAAGACTATTCGAATGTCAATATATCATGAGTATCCGACATTCTGTACACTTGTTTCATGGCTATTATGGATGGTTGACAATTAGGGGTCTTAATTCTCATGAAATTGGTCTGTATCTTGTGATTTTCTTTTTGAGATTGACCCATGGTTAGAATTCCAAATGTGATGTTGACATCCATTCACCGCCATTTTTTTTATGTCTCCATCTCCCCCTCCGAAATGGAGAGAATGACTTGAGGAAAGGGCTACCTATAGGACAAAAGTCCTAGTAGTGTGAAAGCCGCCGATGATAGTGCAAAATACAATAGAAAAAGCCATTCACATCGGTGATGTTATTTAAAAAAATGAGAGTCTATGAAAAGGGGGCAATACGAAATAAGGTGGTATTTGTGTTGGACCACTTGCTTAGTAACCGGTTACATTCGGCTCTATCTAGTTCGGACGGTCGCGTCAAACGGCAAGTGGGGTAAAAGTGAATACATTGTCAAAAAATAAAAAATTAGTAGTTGAGGGGGAGCTCCGCAAGTACTTATCAACAAAAAATCATTGAGGACCTAGCTTGGTTTGACTTCTTGAGGGGGAGTCATCTTGATACTCCTATTGTTCATGAGAATATGAGTCCTAAATTGAGCTAACCTGATATCTAGGCCATGGATGCACACACACACACTTTCTTCACATGTCGTTGATCATGGTGTTTTGTATTCATTATGTTTGCAAGGTGTTATATCATCTAGTTGTGTCCTAAAGTTTGGATGTCTTGTTCATCTCATCTCATGATATAATACTTGCGCTACAAACATTCTCATGCTCTTATCTTGACAAAAAAAATTAAAATTAAAAAAATTATTCTCTGAGCATTTAGTTTAATTATATTTTTATTGAGATTTGTGTGTTTTCATTCTTTATTCCACTAATGAATTTAGCCGTCATTTTATTTATGCTAGTATTCGCGCTCCATTTTTTTTTTATTTGGCTGCTTCTGTTGATCACTAATTATTTAAATATTTTGCTTCATTGTTTATCCTATTCACCCTTTGTCATTCCATGTCAAAAAGGGGGATAATGATGAAAGGGGGAGCAGGTTGCCTATTATTCTAATGTGTTTTGGATGTTTAGTTTTGTTTGCAGCCTCTCTACAAGTTCTCTTCTTTTGGATTCATTATATAGGAGAGATTCCCATTGTAGTGTGTTTTGTCATGGAAGTGCCAAAGGGGGAGATTGTAAGGACCAAATTCCAGAGTTTTCTTGTTTTGGCAATTCCTTACGACAAAACACATATTTCTATTGAGTTGTAATTTTATTATTATTCCAAAGGGGTCCAGCATGGACTTATTGTGGTCCACCAAGTAGCCCATTGGCCTCTTATTATCTTTCATAGGGTTTGACTAGTCAATGAGAAAAGAGAAAAAAGAAAAAAGGCAGCATACCTAGGGTGAAAAAGAAAACCCTATACATTAACATCTCCTGTGATGATTTGGAGACATGCGGCAGAGACTAATATTGGCGAGACATGCAAATCTCGGTCGACAACTTTTTTGAAGTTAATTCCTAAGGATTTTTTTCGTTAGATTTTTTGGAAGGTTTGTGGACTCAAGGCTGTTGGCGATCAAGATCACTGGGTGCGGTGTACGTGTGACTCGACAGGTTATACTTAGAACGTTGTGAGGATTTACTTCGTTTGATAGGTATATCTGTAACTGCACAATGATTATAGTGGTTTTGATTTCTTCCCGTTGTTTTTTACCCATTTAGGGTTTTCCACGTATATCCTGGTGTTCATCTGTTTAATTGCTTTCTATTGGTGATTGATTCATATATCGTTTGATATTGATATTTTATTGAGTTAAAAAAATTAAACCTAGCAAATTATTAAACCTAGGCGATCTAGGATTTTTCACCTTTCACCTGGTGTACTTTTTTTTTCCTTTTATAGAGTTAGGGTAACTGAGCTCCAAGCTCCCTCGTGCCTAGCACGCATGACAACTGCTCTACTGACGTCACTATGACGAATGTGAGCAAGTCGGTTAAGAGCACATGCACCCACTGAAATCATGACACGTAGCTCTCTACCGTTCAGGTGATCTCACTGTCATGATTAGAAACGGTTGCAGAAACGTGCTTTAGCGCTAACAAGCACCTTGCATGTGCTGAGTCAGCCCTACATATGCCTAGATAATCACCCTTCGGCATAGGTATTCCTCTCAGTCACAGATGCCCAGATGTGGTTCAACGGTTCTGGCCTTATTCGCCGAACCGTCACCTTGACCAAGAAGTCTTGATTTCGCTTGATCACAGGGAACGTTCAAGGTGTCGGCGAAGCAACTGAGCCCTCAAGGCTTCTTCGTATGCCGAGCCGTGAATGTTATTTGTATGGGGCAAACCCTCTATGTTTGCTGACCGGTCCCTCCAGCGTTCCCTTCGGTGATGCGCCCCAGAGGTTTCCTTGTCAATTTTTGTGTTATATATCTTTATTCACAAAAATTTTAGTTTGGTTAATAATCTTTTATTATTTAGATTCCTCTCGTCGAGACTAACCAATAATCCAGTAAATATCGACGCAAAACTAACAAATGTAATTTTTTTTTGAACGAAGACAAAGCCAAAGGACTTAAAATGAAAAATCCAAAACCGATGAGTACTGGGAAAACTAGGGATCTGCACAGCTTCTCGAATTATCCAGAACAAATTCTGGAATTCCCCTAGACAGAAGGAAAAGTCATTTACGCTTGATCAATTGCCTCACACTGCTTTTGATTTTATGTTGCCTCATGTTGCCCCTCCGCCACCAACGTATCACCACTATCATAAAAATACACAGTTAGCAATAAAAAAATTAAAAGAGAATGACAAAAAAAATATTGCATAAGGATTTATTTTTCTTTGTATCAACCTAATTTTTATATTTTTCTTTGTATCAACCTAATTTTTATAATTCAACTCTTACTTTTTTTTCTAAGTAAACAACTTTTTAACTTAAAAAATTAATTTGACGCGTAATTTTAAAGTTTCAATTTTATCAAACAGTATTTATCGTTTGTTAGTCTCATGCATCCGTTAAGGAATCGGGTGACATTCAGCAAATTGATTGGCAAGTATTAAATCCAATAATACTGGCTAGTATCTCTACCTAATTGCACATGCAAAAGATCGAGTACCAAACCATGTTCCTCTTGTTCCTTTCCTTCCTTAAAGAGACTCAATCATTCACTTCTAATTAGGCTGAGTTTCCCATTTAATTTTATGGGATTTCAAATTTTAGCACGTTGATTTTATAAGATTTCTCATAAAATCAACGTGCTAAAATGTGAAATCTCATAAAATCATCGAGTTGATTTTATGAGATTTCACATTTTATCAAATGGAAAACTCAGCCTAATTCTAATTGGTCTTGAATTATTAGGAGAAACTCCAAAGTATATAAGTCCAATGTAGAAGCTTAAGTTTCTCTTCTTGTTTCTTCATCTTTGTTGTCTAGCGCCAACCGGCGAGGCTGCTGAGAGCCTGAGATTGAAACCAGAAAATTTTAAGTCAATTGCTGAATTTTTAAGTCGTAATAATAAAAGGTTATTCCTAAGGCCATCTCTAATAATTAATTTGATAATAGCCAAGTTTTGTGAAAGAAATGTGTGATTAATTTGTGGAAGCTAACATAAAAAATTCTCCATTTGGGTGTCTAATTTGATAGTTAGGAATTAGGATTGAATTGTTGCTGGTTTAGTTTTTAATAGGGTATATATTTATATATAAGTTATTGTATTTACTACTGTATTATAGTTGACAAAAACTTAGAAGAATCTAAGTTTTATAATAAGAGCCTGTTGGGCTAGATTAAGTGGCACATCTTTTTTTTTTTTTTTTTTATCGTTTTAATGATGTTTTGATTAGTTTTGTGTCAAATTTATTAGATAGAGCATTAGTTTTGACAAGAGACATTTTTTTTTCTTTTTTGAGACAATAGAATGTTAGTATAAGTTAGATGGCCAATTTTTTGTCCATAGGAGTCGAACCATAAACCTCACACTAAATATGGGCTACATAATTATTGGGCCAAACTCCAAGATTGACAAGAGACATCTAAAAGGTAAAAAGTCACGGTCAAAGTCAAGCAAGTTCAATACGGGTAAAAAAATTAGAGTAATAACTGGAAAAGAACAATTTCTCTAAGTCTTTTTATTTCTAAGTATCTAAATACAAAAATAATTTCCATATCAAAATTTAGCTAATTTTATCCAAAGTCCAAACCCTACATAGACACGAGGCCTCACACAAGCACCACTTAAAAACTACTCCTTTAATAAGGACATCCACAATGGGCTCTTAAAATGACTCATATGTGAGGCTCCTAAAATTTAGCAAGTCATTTGATCAATTGTGGTCTTCAATGGGCTCCCAATACAAGCTTCTAAGGGTAACTCCTAACCCATTTGCTAAATTTAGGTAGCCTTCTGGTTAGCTCTAAGTGGGATCCACACCCTTTTAATTTTATTTTCATATGAAATTTTCAAAAGATACTAAATGATTTTGTTTCAAAATTTTAAAAAAATTTCCGGTCGGAGAAAATCTCTCAAATATTATACGTCCCAAAATTTGAATTCCAGTCAGTCCATAAATATAGCAACCAGAGGTCTTCTACCTTCTATGCAATATACTCCAGAAAGCAGCTTTCATCAACTTCACCTTTCTTTGCAAATGGAGCATACACCTCCAAATTCAAATAATCAATCTAACCCTCCATTCAACTCTTTCGATGCAGAATTTTATGCACAATATGTCACGAACACACAATTCCCCTTCACTCTACCCAGTTATCAATATATGGGTCCCATATTTTTTGAATTTTTTTCACAAAATAGAGAAGACTCTTGCTAGCCCATTGAATGTACATATGCTCTCTAGCATTAACAAGCTCTAGAGTGAAAAATAGAACCCACTTTTATTTATATACTAGAGACCTGGGCACATGCAATGCATGTGCAAGTCGAACTTTGAAAAAATTGTATGAACAAAAGCACCCGACTTATCGTTTAATCATGATGCGCAAGTCAAACTTCGCGATGCGCATGCAAATCGAATTTTGACAAAAAAATGTTCACAAAAGCTTCTGACCAATCGTTTGATCATGTGTGTTTCGGTAGTTGGGTTGATATTGTTTTACACCTTTCGTCCTACTGACTTATACACAAAATTTTCGTTCTCAAAATTAACACAAATCCAATTTCCAGCCCCTATCTCTAATTGGGAGCACGTGCATTACCCTTCTTTTCTTTTTTTGCTTGATCAGGCGAAAACAAAAAAAGAAAGCAAAAAAATAAGTAGTGCAGAGTAAACAAAAACATAAAGGTCAAATAAAGTTGAACAGGAAAATTGCAGTACCATTGGGAGACTTGTCCTATTCTCTTCAGTCTCTGTAGAAACAAAAGAGAGAGATGAAGCATTGGTCATTGCATCCGTGGAAAAAAAAGTAGAAGAACCGCAAGGCTTAAGCAGGTTTTTTTCTGCAAAATAAGGAAATCTGAGCAAGGCTCTCACCTCTGTCTCGCCTCGGTTTCCACACAACCTATATACACTGTAGTGACAAATCAAATGCAGTGAAGGGGCCATTTTCATTTCGTACCTGTGTGAAATAGAGAAGAAGAGGACACGAATTGCAAATTCAAAAACAAAAGAAATTGACAGGTGTATTGTAAAGAGGGAATGTGTGGGAGAAGAGAAGGGCAGTGTAGTATCTTTTGAATAAACAAAAGAAATGCACTACACATTTGGCAGTTTTTTCAGTGAAAGAAGTGCACCTTTGGCAGTTATTTCCATGTGTCAAGAAAATGTGTAGGCAACGTGTACAGTGCCGTTGTAGGGGAAGAGTTTACCATTTTACCCTTGGCAGTTATTTAATGGGTAGACCCGGAAAAGATCATTTAGTATTTTGGTTTGAGACAAAAGTGAAAAACACTTTTGTGACAGGCTTCAAAATTGGGTTACACCAAACTGGTGCTCTCCCTTTATATATTGAAATAGATGTCTACTTTAGGAGTCACTTTAAGAGCCAAATTTAGAGAACCCATTCTGGATTCCCTAAGAGCATCTCCATCAGTCTAGGCAAAAAAATTAGCCATTTTGCCTCAAAAAGTGTCATATAGTGGATATAGCTAGCCAATAAATATCACCTTTACCCAACAGAGTAGCCGTTAGGCTCAAAAAAAAAAAAAAAACCGACGTCACCTTCTTCCTCACACGGGCGCGTGTGCGACTACATCTCACTCTCTTGCACGCGCCGCCTTTGACCGGCGTGTGCAGTGGCCACGAGACTCCGTCGACGACGAATCTTAGACCAATGTCTTCATCTCGACGAGATCTATAATCTCCTGGTCTCAAAAAGATTTTAGGACTCGTTTCCGAAGACTGATTTTTTCCCGGGCAATCGTTTTTCCGCCAGTAGAGCGAGCTCCAACCCACTACTCGCCGTTCTTTGTCGTCGATTTGCTGGGAGAAGAGAGAGACCAGCAACAGAGAGAGAGAGAGAGAGAGAGAGAGAGAGAGAGAGAGAGAGAGAGAGATGGAGAAGCGAGCTCGCCAAGCCTCGCCGTCTGTAGCGAGGTACTGTAGACAGGGCCATGATGGCGAGTTTTTGGTGCTTTTTCCGGCAAACTCGCCAGCGCTGGCGAGGGAGGGGCTAAAGGCGAATTTGCTGGAAATGCTCTAATACTCCTAACTTTCACTAGAAGTTTTAATACATAGCTTACTTAACTTACCAAAGTCCGCTCCTGGAATAATACTCCAAATTGTTTAATCGTGTAAGCTCCCTCTTTAAACGTGTCACAACCTGATTGCACTATTTTCAAACCCACAGCCTGTCACTCTCCAAAGTAAAGTTAATCTATGCCTTAACTACCTTTCAATCCAAACTCTCAAAAAGCTCTACATCGCTGAAACTAATTCCCTGTTTGTTTCACGACATCCCAACCCTAAACCAACTAATCCAGACTCCCATGAACCACCTCCCAAATCCCCCAATAATTCTTTCCCCCCAAACAGTCCCTTCCAATCCTCCTCGGCCAAAGCAAACGGCCAAACTCCACGCCATTCCAAAGCAAAGCGTAAAGAAAAGCCACGAAACCCAAAATTGCTGACGTAACTTCCCGTTAACCCAATCGATTTCGCCTACTAAATAATCCCATTGATTTCCTAGGGTTTCGTTTCTTCCCCAAAATTGTTCTCCAATTCCCGTTAACCTGATCCAATCGATTCGTTTTAGGGTTTTTGTTTCTGTGGAATTGGAGATATGACGTATGTTGTTGTAAACGATGAGGAAAAAGATTGTGTGGTGCCGTTGTTGAAGCCGAGGGTTGACAATGGGGATGATTATGTGGAATTGGGGGTATCAGATGATTGTCAAGCGGATGAGTTTGGTGGTCCCCAAAAAGCTCCGTCTCCTGTGTTCGTGAGCAAGTGGTGTTGTTTCTTGTGGTGGGCTAAAATGGCGGTTCTGTTGATCTTCGTTGGGGTTTTGGGTGCTGTTTTCCTCATATGGATCGGCCCCTTCTTTATGGATAAGGTTCTCTTTTATTCTTCTTTTTTTTTTGCACAAAAATCTTTGCATGTGTGTATGTATGCTTTGTTGGAATTTATAACCTAGAAATTTCCTCTTTTTTTATGTGGAAGTAAAGTCGGTTGATTCACCCAATGTGCTTATCTTCAATCTGATTATGGTTTGGGTTAGAATTATTGTTTCGTTTGGTGGAATTATTTTGGTATGGTTGGAATGTTCATTAATTTCTCTGTCAATGGAATGACCTTTCGCTTCTAAGTTATTTTTTTTTACTAACTCAGGCTGTACGTAGCTTATGCGCGCCTCGACTAACCTCTGGGACCCAATTCTACCTTCCACTAGCAGGGAGGCCGATTAAAATCGGGACAAAGCCCCGTATGAACGGGTCCCATAAGAGTTGGTAGCACCTGGGAGGTTTTGAACCATTGATCTTAGAAGGGAGCAAACCCTTAAGTTCCAAGCCTTGACCACCAAGCCAACCCCTTGTGGTAGCTTTTCGCCTCTAAGTTGCTGAATGATGATTCCATTTGCCTGGTTCGCCTTGGACCCTGACTGATTTTAATGGTTCTAGTATTCCAGGTCCAGCTGAATGGGGGATGTTTTTGCTAAGTTTATTGGAGATATGAACACTTGTCTGGGGCTTTATATGTGGCTTTTGCTAGCATTATGCTTTATATATAAAAGATGATTTGCAATAACATAGCTATTAAGATTAGTAGCTTTACCTTAGAGCGGGGGAAGATAGAAATTGAAATGGATTCCTACCTTCACAATTAATTGTCTCTAGTACATTCGCCTAGTTTGAGGTGCTTCTTGATGTTTCTGCCAATAGGTTGTTAATGGTTTCATCCTTCTGAGCTGGGGTTGTATATTCTATCTTTTCTTATTTTCCTGCCGGGACTAATTACTCTTTCTTTTACAGACAATTATCCCAATAATCAACTGGGAGAGAACAACATTCAGCAAGCCATTGCTAGCTGTTTTAATCTTTGCTTCTGTGGCGTTGTTCCCAACTTTACTTCTTCCTTCTAGTCCGTCTATGTGGTTGGCTGGTATGACTTTCGGATATGGACTTGGATTTCTACTAATCATTGGTGGTGTAGTTATCGGAGTATCTCTTCCATATGTCGTTGGTTCGCTCTTCTATGATAAAATTCATGTGCGTATCTTGTGTTTCTCAGTATCTTTCTCCCTATCTTCTATTTAACAATTATTTTTCTGGCGATTGGGTACTCAAAGCATATGATCTTTTATCATATGCAGGGTTGGTTAGCAAAATACCCGAAAAAGGCTTCCATGATAAGATTAGCAGGTGAAGGAAACTGGCTTGACCAGTGTCGGGATGTCACTTTAATCAGAATTTCTCCATTCCCGTACATAATATACAATTATTGCGCTGTTGCAACAAATGTTAAGTACGGACCTTATTTACTAGGATCGTTGATTGGTATGGTGCCAGAAATCTTTGTTGCAATTTACACGTAAGAATCTCTCTCTCGCTCTCTCTCTCTCTCTCTCAAATGTCAGGTGTATTTTTTCATGTACAATTTATGTGTTTGTTTAGTTTGTCTTCATTGGCGAAAACGTGATTGCTTAAACGTACACACTTACAAAATCATGATTGCTTAAACTGACGAATAGGGCAAGAATTCTTTTTTTTTCACTGAGAAACCACTGTCTGCTAGCTTTCTAGGATGTCCACTCGTTAGATTTCATAAGTTTTTTAGGCAACAATTTCTAAGTTGCATTGCCCTTTTATTTCTTGAGCATTGGGAATAACAGTTCATGAAGTTTTTGATCACCTAGGTATTTTTTGTTGACTAATGCAAAATTGTGAAAGACGGGGACACATGAGGATACTTATGGGACATGACAAGTTGCTTTTCATCTGTTTGTAGTAAAATTTATGCAGGGGTCATGCTGGGGACACAGGTATGGAGACTGGGCATGGTGTCACTTCATAAGATATATTCCCTCCATCCCTTTTTAAGTGTGTTGCTTTGTAAATCCAACTTATTAAAGAAACATCATCATTACACCTTTCACATGAACTTTTACCTCCACTTTACATGTATCACATCAACTTTTACCTCCACTTTCCAAAATTATGATCCACTTTTACACATTAACTCTTTACCCTCTAACTTTTCAAAAGGGCAAAATAATAATTGTATAAACATTTACTCATTAACTTTTCAAAACACACACTTATTAAGGGACAACACAAAATGGAAATGTAGACACTAAAAAAGGGAAGGAGGGAGTAACACTTATTTGAAGGCTTGAAAATTATGACAAACTTGTCACTTGTGCCCCGTGGTTTGTTTTTATTTTTATTATGATGGATAATCTCTTGATGTTGTCGAAGAAGTGATAGTTTTCATTTTTGTTCTAACTTAGTGTTGGTTTTCATTAGTTTTGAGTGTTTGTGGTACAAAACTAGTATTGATAACAATTGAAAATATATCCATTCATTAAATTTTTCCTTGTCCCCTGCCGTGTTCATGTCGTCATCTTTTCAGAGCCGCCTTGTCACATGTCTGTATTCATAACCGGATTTGTATCTGTCCCTGACCGTCTTAGATGCAAACTTTGTTATATGGAATGGATTTGTGACACTTGTATGGTGGATTGAATATCATAAAAAAGGAACATTGTGGCTTTATGATATCCACAGTAGGAGAATGAAAATGTCAAAGGCTTTGATGTCGTGAAAGTAGTAGCACACATGGGCCAATTGGTTTTGAGTTGATCTCCAAGACTCCAACCTTGAAATGCAAATAGAACCTACGTGCTGAAGGTCATACCAAAGAAGTCAACTGTTTAGGATTGTGGCAAAATCAACTAGTCCCAACGAATCCAAAATTGTTAAGAGTTCACATATAAACATCTGATGGAATATTATTTTCTAATGATCCACGTAATATTCATGTCCAGAAGTATTACAATTTTGTTTCCATTTTGTCTTGCAAAAGATCCACTCTATCCAGATTTTTAGCATTTTACACATGATTTTTTTTTTCATTGTAGAAAATGCTAAGGAAACAATTAAGAACGTTGGGAATCACCCTGGATCACTAAGTTTACCATTTTGGGACGCAGGGCCATATTTTGAACATTTATTCCAAAAATCTTGAATGCTAGGTTATTAGGTTTTCCTACCTAGCCGATGAGAGTGTGGATTACCGAATATAGTAAGTAATAAACAAAGTTGAGAGAAAAACATATAGGACAAAAGAGCACCAAGTCGGTCGTTTGCAAACTGATTTGTGATGCAAACTACAGAGACCGTTGCGGCACACATATCCTACACAAGTTTTATTTGATCCGCACAAATCCCAAATAATGTTGGAATCACTTATTTTTTGCCTAGTATCTCGGCCATGGTAGCTCAGACTTGTGGGATATATGTGAGATGGCGCAGCCCTTGGTTCGTTGGAGTGGAAGAATCCTCTTTGGAAGCCTCGGGTCAAGTCACGTGGAAATAAATCTTTTTGGTCCAGTAGTTGTGCTTGGCAGTAAAGTTATATTTATTTTTATGTAGGATAGGATCTGTGTAATTTGAAGATAGGGATAAGATTTATTAGTTTGTTTCTATGTTGAGTTTATCTTTTAAGTCTATAAATAAGATGGTTGAGGTTGCAATCATCAGACTTTGATTAATGAAAATAAGAGTTGTTTGAAGTTGGGCTGTGGCCCTTGTGTGCTTTCCCTCTTCTTTCTCTCATTGTTCTACATCAATATGGCAATTGAGTTGGTAAATTTTGACGTCTACGTTCATGGTTGGTTCTAGCAAATTGACCGCCCACTGCAGAGTTCACCCAGAGCCGAACAAAATGATTTTTCGGATCAATCCATGAAGTTTGTATTCAGTTCACTTATATCTGTTTAGTTGGGCCATTTGTGCATCCCCACATGAAATTATAGGTTTAATAGGATATTTACCAGTCTTCTTTAACTGTTTTTTCTTTCTTGACTTTTGAAGCCTACATAACCTGTTACTAGTTTATCCAACTACTATTTTCCTTTGTCAATTACCTTAGACTCAAATTGAATGATTTGCTGTTATATCCTCACCTTCTCAGCGAATCATATCTTTTGAGGCTATCATAGTTTCTACTTAGAATGCTGAACTGGAATATCATTGTTAAGTCAAGGAACACCTCCTGATGATACTCTATCTTTAGTATTCTACAGCCTTTGTAGAACCTTGTATGTCTATTTCATTTTCATTTTAGAATTTGGGTTTTGGGCTTTTGGTTTGTGAAGCTTACTTTGGTGTATCCGTTTTAGTTCTCTGTTTGTTCTTGATCTTTAACTCTGTTTGATACTTCCATTTGTCTTTTCCGGTATTTTAAGGAGAAAAACCAATGTAACTCTCCTCTTGTGGTAGCTCCTCATAAATTGATGGGGAGAGATTGGTAAGTAGTCATTAATATTCTCCCAACTAATAAGCATTTTTTATGTTGTTGTAGTGGTTTACTAATACGAGCTTTGGCTGATGCTTCACACCAACGCCGCTCCCTCTCAGCATCACAGATTATATGTAATGTTCTTGGCTTCTTTGCAACTGTGGCAATAACAGTAACAGTTACGATATACGCAAAAAGACGTCTCAAGCAACTGCATAAGGAGGAGGAGGTGCTATTGCGGTAAACTTTAATTCTTGTTAAGGGGTTTATAATACGCCAGCCAAAATGTAGATCAAAACATGATGAAGCCGAGGCAAAAGGGTTATCTGATCGACATCTAGGGTAAGCCAGTTTATCCGATTGTAAAAGGAAAAAGGGGAAGAAGTTACATTTGTGCTATTTTTCTCTCCTAGTGGGTCTCTTGTATATGTTTTATTGACCTTGGTTGACATTCTTTAGACTTGGAACCGAACAGTGTTGTCTTGTGGGCTTCTAAAGTACTGTATAGATGACATCCTCATTGTCCTAATTAAAGCCTTGGTTTTCTGTTACCTTTGTTTTGGTAAATCTGTCTTTATTTTCGACCTAAAGATGGTAGCCGTTTTTGGTTATGGAGCGAGAGAGGGAGAGATTTCTTCTGGTTTTTTGCCTGTCTTGTTTTATTTATACCGCAGATGCATGAATTGGGTAAATCATCAAAAAACAGCATGCAATTCCAAGTTCAAGAGAGTTTCCAGTTGGATTAAATTATGACATTGTTTGATTATGGGTTGGTGCCTTGGTGGGTAATTATGGTTGCCAAATTTCAATGCTCTTGGGCGGGTATGTTGCACCAGGATTACCTAAACCAATTGACTCCATCAAAATGTGAACTGTGATGTCTACAGCTTTGGGGTAATGAGTGAGTCCATCTGGTGTGGAGAAGAATGGTAAGAATTAGGTGAATACAGGTTGGTTCTTGGTCTGCTTCACAGTGAAATCAGTACGTGCTGAACAAGAAATTAGAACAAGTAGCCTGGCTGGAAACAGGGTGAGGGTTATGGTGGTGCATAGAATATTGCTATTTGTTTTTTCGATACCCGTAGCAATTCTGCTTTATAATCCATCTTTTTGTATCTCATTTCCAAAAGAAAGAACCGATCATTAATTGGTTAGAGTGAAAATCATACTCGAAAAACAAATTAGCTTATACCCAAATTTCACTGTGAGCAACACGAAAAAAATCATCTCTTTTTAAGAAATTACAAGTAGGGCAATGAAATGTGAAGAAAAAAAATGTGATTTGAGATTGGCTGCATCCCATCCAAACTTTTTTCCAGTTATTGGGCGCCCCTGTAATCAGTTCAAGGCAATATGCAGTTATGAGATGGAATCACTTATGCTTCAAATTATCTGCATACCAGTTACATTTATTCTGCACAAGACATATCAAAATGAATATCAACAGAAAACGTCCCTATGTTTTTACTGCTTTTGCATTCTCTACGAACATCTATCGACCATATTCAGAACCTGAGGTGGATGTCAATGGCAGAACTGAGGAAGAATTCACATCCCGCATCGCAAATAATAATCAACGAGGCGAGAACTGGAAGGGTTAAGGGGCCATCTTACCTTCTTCATGGGTCAAAGATTCAAAACATCTATATTCGAACGAAGAACGCAATTTCACATCCCATCCTCTCAGATTTTGTGTATGAGACCAATTGGATGAACCCATCAAACTTAAAATGCCATAATAAAAAATCCAGGCTACACAATCCACTGCATTAGCAATTCCTGCTACTTAGATTCAAAAGCCAAAGGGATGCTTTTGACCTCCAACTTCAGCTCCGAAAACCACTACTAAAACGTTGAGTCCCCAAAGTAACTGTTTGATTCTGATTCTGTAATACAAAGTCTCAGCTGTGATGTTTAAAAGTTTCGGACACTTTCCGAATACGTTCCATGACTACAGGAATGTCCTTTTCAGTCAACATGGTAAAACAACACCTAAACCACCCAGGTTCAATGCAGTGACAAGAAGATCCAGGAGTCACGTTGATCTTAGCCACATTCAGCAACTTATCCCACAGTTCAAGCTCCCCTTTCTCACTGTATGAGCGGATCAACCCCCTCATGTCAGCCCAACAGTAGAAACCACCGGTGCTTTTCGTGCACTCAATACCCAATTGCTTCAACCCAGTCACAAACTCAATGTACATCCTTTGAAGCCTCTCTCTACTTGTCTTGATAAACTTTGCGATGAAGTTTGTATCTGAAAGCATTGAAATAAGCAAACGTTGGGTAGGAGCTGAAATAGATGAAAATCTTGCTAATTTCTTGGCAGCGGCCAAAACATTCACATTATAGGAGTAAATTACTCCAGCCCTAAAACCCGGAAGAGATAGGTCTTTTGACAGACCATAAACTATATGAACCCTATCCCGGTCAAAATCTTCCGAATCAACGATCTCCGCTAGGCTAACAAACTCGTCACTTCCATGAGTGGACCCCGCCAATATCTCGTTAGAAATAACGTGGATGTTCTTTTCTGTAGCAAAATCCAAAAGGCTGTAAAGAGTTTCCCGATTGAGCAGATTGCCGACAGGATTTGATGGGTTGGAAATGATAATCCCACGAACTTTTAGACCACGTTTTTTAGCCTGGGTAAATGCTCTGTCAAGAGCAGTTATACTTAGACTGAAGCCATCTGAACTGCGGCAAGGAACGGGTATGATCTCCACTCCAGTTCGCCATTTTACGTCCCTGTCAAGACTAGATATTGTGTTTTGAGGTTTAGTTTTCAGATAGGGTAAAATGACTGAAAGAACAAGTATCTTGCAACAGAGCTAGAAATTTACTCTGGGTAATATGGTGACGGAACAAGAAATGCATTTCCCGCATCTGCCAGGCAGAAACTGAGAATCTCAATGGCAGGGGTTACACCGGCCGTTAAGATTATTTGTGAAGGATTGAAGGACACTGATCTATCCATGACTTGGGACATGAATCCAGCTACAGCCTTCAGAATAAGAAAGATTTAGTGTCAAAGGGATAAAGACCAGAAGCAATAAAAACCGGGAAAGCGGGAACAGAAACCCATGTTCACATACAAGGAAAACATCCACGGTGCACAGAATTGAAACACGGAATAGAGGTTTCATACTTAAAGGTTAAGTATCCATAAGAAATGAAGTCTAAAATAAAGACAATAAGTGCATTAGAGTTGATACCCAAAGCAATGAGAAGCCTCCTAACTAAATGGACTTGTATGCATCACAGAAGATGGGTGGTTGTGCAAATACCATGCAGCTGTTTAATTAGATAACCCACGAGAAATTGATTGTGGCTACAAGATAACAACCACAGCAAATACTTCTATAACATAACCAGAATCAAACACAAAACAACAGAAAGCAGCAAACGATGAACTTTAGACATGAACAGAGAGAGACTGCCTACCACATTCCAAAATAGATGAGATAACAGTAACTACAAGTCTTTTTATCCATCTAGAATGAGCCTCAGATATTTACCAAGTGCTCAAAGCTCTAATGGCATACCCAATTTGTCTGAAGTTGACCATAATATAAGTGATGTCAATTGTCAAATGTTAGAGAGGAAACAAGCTACAGCTAATCAAAACTAGCTAATAGCCAAAAAAAAAGTTCCACTATTCTGAAGTCTCAACCTACAAACACTGCATCCCAGATGGTTAAAGCTCAATGACAGGACAGGAAGTTCAGGTAATTCTGAATAGACCTTCAAGATTTAGTGCCCAAAGATTTGACATTACCCAATTCACCAAAAGTTGACCATAATACATGGGTAGATTATACAGGATAACTGAATAACTGTAACTTCATACAAGAAATAGGCACGGTTTTAAATTCAATAAAACCAAAACTTAAACCCAAGTGCCAACATGACAAAAATGAAGAGTCAGACTTAGAAAAGATGAATTCACTTTCTGTTTTACAAGGACCACAATGGCAACAATATCATAATTGTATAAAGACGCTTCATCTAATAAGTGAGGTTTGTACAGAATAAATGAATTTATAATCCCCAAAAGATAAATTAACAACGGAATACACATGGTAAGATTTATATGAATACAGTAGAAGTCGAATCAAATTGCTTGAGATTTCATCCGCTTCAGTATGCCTTTGATATTAAAAGATCCAAACTAGTAGAACAAGTGTTTTAAGTCAATTATGCATGCCCTGCCCTCTATTAAACTGGAACCATTGTCAGGGAGCAATATTTGCAAGATCCCAAGGACCTCAAGTATCTGGAGTTTATTACGAAATAGTCCCCACAAATAAAACGTCAGTTGCTTGTACACATCTATCAAGTATATAAACCACAAATAAAACATCAGTTGCTTTTACACATCTATCGGGTACATAAGTCCTTGTTCTCTGGTAAGGGTCTGATCAATGAAATAACTTATGGGAAGAGTAAACTTGAACATCTATCTCATCCAAGTATAATCATATACTACTGCAATGGTTCCTTATCTTGCATCATGACCCAATTTTCATGGATAATCAACTTTCATTAAATTAACTTTAATTCTCCTGGTCCTTATGTTGAACACTAGATACCATCCTTACTACAATTCATAGTCTATATAAGCAGAACATGACCGACTTTCTCTTGGTCTACTTTATTTTAAGCTGTTATCGAACTTCATTGATCAATTTACATCACCACAGAATAATTCATATGGTGAAATGCAAAAAAATCAATAAAAAATCGTATGGTGGGCAAGTTGAAAGAATTGAAATCCACGAAACCAGATAAAAAGTTTTGAACATTACCACTTTCATCTCCATCAATCCATCGAATGGCTGATAAGTTGCAATCCCTCTGATACTCAAATCTCCGCCAATAATCGAATCCTTTGCATTCTCTGCTAACCACTCTTGAACCAAATCCAAAGACAACTAAAATCACCAAAACCCCATATAAATCCATCAATTACTACTCAAATCCAAACAATTCATAACAAACAAAACATTTCTAATCAACAACTTGTACGGCAATGGTTTCACGATATGCTACTATCCATTACCCACGAAAAGAGTCAAAAACAAAACACATACATCCACAATGTTAGAAGCTCTGATATCCTGTTGGAAAAGTAAATTGCCACGAACCGAGCTTTCATTCATTGCATCGAAAACATAGTCACATAGACCTAGCATTCCTTTATATAAGCTTCAAAACCTGGTGACCAAGAAGCCTAAACAAACGAAGTAAACATGCATAACACAGAAACCAAGAATAACTCGGAAACGTGAATAATAACCTAGTCTAAACATTGGAAACATAATTATAAAACCTAGAAAATATGGTAACACAACATTATCCTAATAATATGCATAACTAAACGACTCAACCGAGCAAGCCAATTACATCAACTCAAACAAAAACTAAACGGATTGCAGCATAGAAAAACGATTCCGCATCCAATTGCTGAAAAGTTACGAGGGAGAAAATGCGTATATTCAAACTCACCCTATTTTCAGCCAATCCAAGCTGAATAATCCCATCGGGGTTAGTCGAAGAATCATAGGAATCCTCAGAAACCTTGTTTAATCCGACATAATACGGGCCATCAACTTGCTTGGCAATAGAATTAGCCCTATAAGACAAGTGGGCCCCACCTCTTGGGGAAATAATAGACCGAGAGTGAACCCTATTCAAAACCACCGCTGGAGACGGCGGCGGCGGAGTGGTGGTGGGACCACCCGAGCGGTTTTTGCGCTTGAGGTAGAGTTGCAAGAAGTAGAAGAGAACGCAGGGTATGACTGAACCTAGAACAAGGCCACCTCTCCCCTGGACTACACCTTGTAAGGGTACTATGACCCTCATGGCTGTTGTAGCTCCGCCGCCGCCACGTGTGGTGGTGGTGGTGATTTGTTTGGTGGTGTCTTTGTCGGGTTGAGTTGTTGTTCGGTTATGGGTCTGGGTCATGGTCAATACATGGTGACACGACCGAGAGGACGGCGGTGGTGGAGACGACGGCGGAGTATGGGAGATGAGAGAATTTTTTTTTTTTTTTTTGGTGGTGGTCGTCGACGGAGAGTACGAAGTATAGTTGGAGAAATTTCTCTCTTTCTTTTTTTTTTTTCTTCTTTTTCTTTCCTTTCTCTTTTGAGGTGCTGAGAGAGAGGGAGGGAGTAAATTGATCCTCTCTCTATCCAAGTTTTGGAATTTTCAGGAGAAATTGATGATTTAGCGCCGTTCCTGGTTTTGGGGGGTAGATGGTGGGATCTAGTCGTTGGGATCTTTTTGGGGGGAAAGTGATATTACTAAAATGCCCATGTTTTACAATTCCATAGTACTACTAATTTATTGGCATTGATACAATTTCTCTCTTATTATCATGTCTTGATTGCGTCGATTCAAACTTTCATCATAGCAAACAAGTACATGATTTCTTGGCAATGGAGCCTGCCTCGCCCTGAACCTCCTCTGTCCCATCCCGATAGGATATGTTTTTTTTTTAAGATATGCTAACGGGTGCAATATTGTACCCGTTAATAGGTAACGGCAGGAGGTAATCTTGACAAAGCCGCCATGGTCAGCATAGGGGCGGAGAATGGTCACCCCGCCTCGACACATATATGATTGTGAAATTACATTTTCTCTCTTCAATGCATAAAATTTTATTCCTCTTACAACTAAAATACCACATCATATTGTAATTATTTTTTCATTTTCCTTCTAAATAGTAGATTTTGGTTAAGTTGTAATAACTATTTTGTAAACTCTTTACTATTATTTGTGTTTACTAATTTTAGAGTCTAAAACATATTTTCTTAATACATAAAAATTTAGGGGTGGGGTGGTAAACCCGTTTCTCGATAAGAGCAGGAGGCGGAGGTGTACCCATACATTACGCAGTCGGGTTAAGTGCGGGTTAGGGATCGTCTTGGAATTTTAGGGTTGGGGCCGGGTGTTGTGCGGCGGGCCCCCTAAGAACCCAATTGCAATCCAAAATCGTTGATGGTCATGATAATGGAGAAGTAACAAACCGAACATATACGGAAAATAGGGAGAAACCAAAACCAAAAGCATAAACAAATAAGAGAGACACCAAGATTTACGTGATTTGACTTACGGATGTAAACCTACTCCACGGGGCAAGCAAATGAGAGAAGATTTCACTATGTGATGAGAACATGCTCTGAAGAGCTACAATGGTGACAAACCAACAAAGCTCTCACAAAGAGACGCTTATCAATCTCAAATATAAGTTCTCTCACCAAAACACAATACAAATGGAATCTCTCACCGAACAGATTCTCTCTCATCAAGTTTCACAAAAACCCCTAGGGTTTTCAACCAAGAGACGCAGACGGAAATGGATTCTACAAACGTGACAGGATGTCACAGATGCACATGATTCTCAAAAAACCAATGGTTTCAACCAGAAAGAATCGTCGAAATAGATGATCTTCCAGATGGCCGAATGCCTACAAAATCCACCATGAATGGGGCAACAAGAAACAAATGAAGATTTTACCAAGAACCCTAATTTCTACAGATGAGACCCCCTAGGGGCCTCTCAAAGGGATGCACTTAATCAGTCCATAAACTAATTGAAATAACAAGGCTATATTTATAGCCACAGATTACTTCCTAAAGCCAGAATCCTTTCTAGATTATGTTTTCTATGCTATAAAATCCAAAACCAAATATAAAACTCCAAAAACCAATCTTTAGGAAGTCCAAACGAAAACATAATCAGAAAAAATTGGCTAAAACGGTCCCGGTGGTCCAGACCATCGGGTCGTGGTTTGGATCAAACATGCTGCAAGCTTCCATTGTGTACCAGATTCGTTGGTCCGGACTACGGGTACCAAGGTATGGACCAAACATGCTGCAAGCTGCAATTTTGTCCAGAATTGCCTGAAATTGCTTGACCTGGACCAAAGAAGCCTTGGTCCGAATCAACCATGCTGCGAACTCCAAAATCAAGCTGAAATCTAAAACCGGGGTCATCAAAACCCGCCCGAACCTGCCCCGTTGCCATCCCTATATGAAAGGCTTTGTTTTTCAATTTTTCCTGGTAAGTGCCTCTACTTTGGGGCAGTGAGGTTAAACCCCTAAGTTGATCCGAATGCACTGAGTTAAGTTTACCCAATGACCAAAGGATCAATTGGCGGGGGCATTCAGGTTTCAGCGACGGGTTGGCGGTGAATGCGGACTTGACAGGCGGGTACTATGACGCTGGTGATAACGTGAAGTTTGGTTTCTGATGGTGTTCACGACGACGATGTTGGCGTGGAGTGTGATCGAGTTTGGCGATTTGATGTCGGCCGGTGAGAGGAGTAACACGCTGGTGGCGATGAGGTGGGCCACATATTATCTTCTCAAGATGGTTTCTCAGCTTCCCAATCGGATTTTTGTTCTGGTAATTGTTTACTAATTATTCGAAGGTTTTTTTCCCCTCTTAAAACTCCTGATTACAGAAATTTAATACATCATTAATTTCTTGGTAATATAACTACCAATTACCAGGTTAATAAGTAAAATACAATGAAACTTATGCGAGCAGTTTCAGTTTCTATAATTTCGAGTCACTTCGGGTCAGAACCAAGGAAAACTTATACCTGTGAAGTTGTAGATCTCAAAAAATTAGGTGGAGTCCTTCTAAAAATCTTTTCGATCTGAGATTCGTAGAATTAACTATGATTTTTCGAAGTTGGCTAAACTGAACAGTTTCGGGACAGATTCACGGTATAACTTAAAACACCGTATTGCTTTATTTAAGACTGGAAATAGTAACCTTGTGTCAAATTTGATGAACTATTTTATTGTAAAATTTTGTGGTTTTTTGAACCCGTTTGCTATTTTTGGTGACTGGAATAAACTGACATGTATTGGCTTCAGATAGTTGATGTTATTGTTTAACGTTCTTTTCATGCTATATCTAGACGTATGTGACGGTTTGGCTTACTGGTGCTTTTAAACTCTTAAATTTGTGTTAGTTAAAATTGTGATTAAATAAGTAAACGGTCAAAAAGATGTGTAGCTTGTTTATCGGATTTGGGGAGTGGGACGTTGTATCCGATATGGGTCTTGAGACAATTATCGCAATATACTACCAGGGTATTGAGCCGTGCCATCGGCCTGAAAAGTTAGGCATGATGGATGGAAGCCCAATAGATTGTGGATGAGAGCTGATATCGGATAGCCTTATGATATGGTGCATAAAGTTTTGGGTTGTGAAACCTTGAGAATCTATGATGGATATAATGAATCTACTGTGTTGAGAAGTATGACAATTATCGGTTTGTTAATGTTTAAAAATTATGGTTTTATACATTCACCTGTTGCATGAGTATTTATTTTAGCTTCAGGTGCCCTATTGAGTGTAATTTTACTACTCACGGTGCTACTTTTGTGGCCCTGGCATTGGAGAAGGAGATGAGAGCTGCCTGCTAATTTCGAGGCGATCAAGCAACAAGATGGATATGGTGTAGCGGAGCCGTGGCTTTATCTGTAGTTTGTTTGTTTAGATGGCTATGTCTTTTGTTTAAATTGAACATTTAGTATTGGTTAAAATTTTTAAATAATAATTATTTTTTTGTTGTAATAAGTTAGCTAACTTTTAGCTTTCCATTAAAAAAATTTATTAAGTTTTCTTTGGAATTCTAACGTACCCAATTTTCAGGGCGTTACATGTGTGTTGGTTTTTCCTTGTAAAGTTGCATCCTATCAATTGAGAAGCTTTACAAAAACTTTTCAAAACAAAAGGGGAATACTAGGAATAGGTTTGGCTATAATAAGCCAATTAACTTTTTTTTTTTTTTTTTTGTCTTTGTTCAATTTCTTTTTGTAAGCTCCTTAGGCCGAGCTTCTTTTTTATTGGAAAATTTCATGACACAATGCACATTTTCGTGTATCCCATTATCGAGTTGTATTTCTTATTTTCATTATTTTAGAGTATCTATTTAGGATTGTGGAAGGGAATCAATAATTAATTATTTTAAGTGATCTATGTTTTAATGTAAGTCAAGGGCGTCGAGTTTTACAGTCATATATATAGTATTTCCAGCAAAGAGCTCAAGCAAAAACATCTAGCAACTTGACTGCCAGCGGGGTGCTCGAGCAACTTGAAATGTGCTCAAGCAAATGGGTCAGCAGCTTATAAAACCGCTGGCTAGGGTTTTTAAAAGGTACGACTTTCACAGCCACACTTTGTTTTGACAAGAGAGAAGACTGGCTCCATCATTGAGTCTTGAAGTTCATTGGATGAATCATTGAAAAATTTCATCATCTTCAAGAACTTTTCTACAACAAGGATTCAATCTCTTAAACATGCTTCCGCCTTCCGGTGAATTTCTGGAAAGTTCGGAAGGCTTGAGGATTCGAGGCTGCGGTGGTCAATCACGGGTACGGTGAACGAGGATTTGGCTATTGATCTTGAGTCAATTGTGAAGATTATCAATTGTGTAGTAAGTTCGATTGTACAATGATTTTCCATAGTACTTGATTCCTTCTCGTTGATTTTTAATGCTAATAGCAATTTCCTCTCACCGTTGGTGCTTTACCCATCTAGGGTTTTCCATGTATATCTGATGTTCATCGTACTGCGTTTATTTCCTACGTATTGCTTGGTGATTGATTAAGGAGGAATTAGGATTTTTTTTTTCAGTTCACATCATTTTTTTGTGGATTTCTCTCGGTGAGAGGAATCGTGACGGTAAAAAATTGTGATCTAAACTCAAATTTTTTGAATAAAAACAATAATATGCACAAAAGACATTTTTTGGCTTATTTTGCATTTATTTAAAAAATTATAATGCTAATAACAATTTTTTATCTTTTTAGATTTCTCTGGCCGAGACGAACTAATTATTCACAAAAATTTGACGAGAAACTAAAAAACTCAAAAATATTTGACTAAATAACGACAAAAGAATTAAATGACTTATTTAGAGCAAACTTACATATGTCTGCCTCCTTTGGCAAAAAAACTTAAATTTTGGTTTATTTATTTTGTCTTTATTTAAATTTTTTTCGCAAATGTTAGTTTTACATCAAATTTTTGTGGTTTATTGGTTTCTCTCGACGAGACGAATCTAAAGAGTATAAAATGATAATCAAAACTGATTTTTTTTTAATAAAGGCAAAAATACGTGGTTTATTAGATTAATTTTGGCTTTATTAAAAAAATAATTAATTTTCATTATAATTTCATACTTGTTAGATTTGTCTCGTCGAAAAGAACCAATAAACCATAAAAAATTAATGCAAAACAAATAAATACAATTTTTTTAAAATAAAAATAAAATAAATAAATCAAAAAACCAGTTTCGATCGGACTCTTTTACCAAAAGAGGACAAGTAAAGTACTGTACTAAAGCAGTTCAAAAAAAAAGTACTCTACTAAAAAAAAAAAAAGGTGCTATACTTTTTTTGATCTGATAAAGTAGTGTACTTGTGAAAGAGAAAAAGAAGAAAACAGAAGTTCCCCATAATAGTACTTCCACTCACAATGGTCTACGACTCAACCGTTCACCTAATGCATGGAGTCAGGAAACAATTATGAACTCATCTAAACTTTGTTCCCATCTGTTTTTGCTTTTTTGATCTAACTTTGTCCTCTTTTTGTTTTTGCTCGGCAACCGAAAAATTTATTAATCAATGAAAATAGATTACAATGATTAAAATGGCCATAGGCAAAGTCGGCACCCGAACATCTCAATTATGTTGGCAATCCCGAAAAACAATAATCATATACCAACCAAGAGTCCCAAGAAAAATAACCAAAAGCATAGTTGGTAACATACCAACCATAGCCAGCCTACCAGTACAAGATACAGAAATCAGAAAGTAGACATGAGTTCATTCGTGGTATAAAACACATCTTTGTCCTCTTTAATTTGTAATCCCATAAGCTAATCTCCTTAGAAAAAGCAAGAACCTGCCCATCATTTGTTACAAAATTCAGTTGCTTTAAAGACGGAATTCCACCTTTGCCCCTTCACTCACCCGGTTTGATAAGTTTATAATTTCGAGTTCTTCATAGCTCAACCCTAAATTCACATGCTTAAAAGTCTTTTTTCCACCCCTGGATTTCGGCTTCTCTCTTTTTTTCCACCCCCGCATTTTTTTTTTAATGTACAAGCTATAAGGCCTTTTTTACAATAAGTGTGGATGTAAATGAAATCTCCTCACCGTAGTTAAAGATGGAACAGACTAAGAAACAGATAGATATGGATGAAGGTTTTCCTGAGTGGTTTATATTAAGAAACCAATAATACTAGGAAAGGGAAAAAAATATGGGTTTCTTGTAAACACTCGATAATACTACGCTTCACATGAACAGAGTAATATGCAGAGTCGGCCCCGACTTCTGGGGCTTGAAAGTGAAAATTAAAGGTGGAGCCCTTTTTTGTTGGACTATTATAAGGGGTACCAGGGTATGAGGCTACCAAAAATTTGCAAATTTCCGGAGGCCTATAAAGGCCGCAACTCAAGCTTTAGCTCAGGCCTGACTCTGCATACATGCACCACTTAGTTCTAAGAGAAAGGGCTTTATCATATTGGTTCTCCCGGCCGGTCATGTGAAGTGATATAAATCCTGTTATTTAAATAGATAGTTGTTTGGTGTTAAAGAAACAAGAAGAGAATAATGCAAAGTCTGCTTTATGTAGTTGAGGATTGGGTTCGAAAATCTTGGCAGTGTGTCAAGATAGCATGGCCATGTAGAAAGGAGATAGCACTTCCGAAAATGTGGTGGATGTGAACGTTTGAGGCTTGAAATTATGCAAGTTTTTTTTTTTTTTTTTTTTTTAAAAATTATGAAGAGTTGGACGTTGCGTATATTATAAAACCACCAAACTAATAAGACAGCTTGTTGTGGGTCTGAACTTTTGACAAGTTATTAGGCTGTTTGGCTTGAAATTGTCTACCTCAACTGAAAGGGAATTTTCGTCACCACTGTCATTTTGTCATTTTTGTTTCGTGTGGGAATTCTGAGAAGCTATTTGTTGCTTCTGGTGCATTGCATGCTATCACGTCCTATGATACAAACCATAACGTAAGGTTCACATAATTGTGCGAGTTCCCGAATTGTTGGGACGATGCTCCAGGAACACGGAATAAATTTGGAGAATTATACTTCTTTATTTCGTTGGTGGACTGGGAAACGACTAACATTCGATAAAAATATCAGAATACACGTATGAAACCCTTTGGGCATCCGCTTAATTGGATTCACAAAGTACTAGGCATGCTAACGAAGGCTCCGTTTGTTTGGATGTTTTTCCATTTTCCGTTGTTGGGTTACACAAAACATGAGGAAAACATTTTACACGGTAAAACATTTTCATTCAAAAGGAATAAAATGACTTTTCTCAAAAATTTCGGTAAGTCATTTTCCCCTGCCGTATCTCAAGTCCTTGAGTTGGAATTGCCAACAAGGACGCCTACTACTGCACCTGCAGCCAACTAATTCTTCGTCAGTGATTCAGACAGCCTGTACTAGGACGACTATATCCCCTACCTTGGATGCAGAAGATGAATTATAGGTGTCAGTATACTTTGCATGTACTCTCCGTTTCTAAGCTTCAGTACCAAACACTTCAAAACAAAAACGGAAAATTTTATTTTTCACAAAAAGAATTTACAGGAAAATATTTTTTTATGAGATTTTACATCGAAACAAACGAAGCCTAAATGATGAAAACCAAAATCTTTTAGGAAGCCCATGACTAGCCAAATGGTCCGCATATGCATTTCCTTCGCCATAACTATGTCTCACTTCTGTCACCTCCAGCTATCGCAAACAATAGCTTGTAGCTAACAAAGCACTTATTTGGTGCATATCCTCACATTGTGTTGCAGTTAGAGTATACTAAAAGCCCTAAAAGTTATTTTTAAATTTTTTGAGATAAAAGTCATAATTTGTCACTTTTTTGATTCTTCTCGTCGAGATGAATCAATACTCCACATAAGTTTAATACAAAAATAAAAAATTTTGGATAAAGAAAACTCAAAAAGCCAGTGACTTATTTTGGGAAACTTACTGCTAAGTTTTTGCCAAGGAGAGTATACATTGTTGAGCCATTGCGATGGGTTTCTGTTGTGGACATTCAAATTCTCATTAGCCCATTAGGATGCAAGCTGCCCTACAATTTTGGTTTGGGCCGTTTGTCTGGTCTTGCCGAACTTGTAGGAGCCAGGCCCTCAACCCAGCGATAGTTTGACTAATTTATTTTGTTCACCCTCCGCGATGGTATACTCATCGTGCGTCTTACTTTGATAATTGAAACTGTTTATTTTGTCGAGATTCATGTGGTAGGTGTCCTTGCAAAAATTTAGCTCAATCGAATAAAAGTAAGTGCTTAATCTTGAAGTTTATATATTTTCTTTAAAATTCTCAACAAAAAATAAATAAATAAATAAACTTTTAGATCAAGCAAATACGGATATTCAATTCAACTCAACTTTTCCATGGTCTCCTAACAACTGAATATGAATAAAATAAACGATTTCAATCATTAATTTGGGATTCAAAATGGGCATACTCCCGCGAGCGCGAGGGTGAACAAAAACTTGCTAAGTCCAAATATCTTTTAAGTTATAATCGCATATTTATTTGGTAGATCTGGCCAGTAGCTAGCATGTGGTAATGCCCTCTTAATAGTAGGTGAAAATCACGTCTTCTTTATTCATAGTCAAAATGTTCATGGACCACCTTAATTTTGTGGTGGATTGGATCATATGGTCCAAATCTCAGCAATGAATGGTCTAGATTGTTAATTTTATTTTACAGGCAAGATTAGTCTCTATTTGGCAAGAGACTATTAGTAATTTTCTCCCATTCATTGTCAGAACTGATGCCTATGTAACTACTATATACAACTTAAGTTCGAACTTGGTGATAATCAGCTTTGGGCTAATCGTTGCACCCAAGGATGGAGCCTGTGAATTAGTAGGGGCTATCGTCTTGCTACAATTTAAAAAAATCCGACTATTACATTGAAAAACAAAAGCATCAAATTATATAGCCCCGCCCCTCCAACACAGAAATAACTCTCCTCCTCTATGCAAAAATCCTGACTCCCTCTACACCAACCTATTTGATGCACCACCCATTTGGTGCTTTTACTGAAAGGAAGATAATTTATATGTCAAACAGGCCTTTTTGCATTACTGTTTTTCTGCGCCCTTCAAATAAGCTGTAGATTATTCTGGTTATACGTCAACATAGTGGCTTACTTCCACTTTCACTACAAGCAAAATTTGTATGGATATGAAGAATATGACTGTTCAAATTTCAATCCTCCTAAGAAAAGATGTCCGAAGTTCAATCCTCAGCTTCTTTATGCCCATCAGACTCCTTGTTCCCGGAACTATGTTTGGTTAAGGATGAAACAAGGGAGAGAGGAGTTTTGGTCCAGCGCCTTATGTCGTAGGCTCTTTTGATGGGCTTCTTCGGTTCCTTCCCGTGCCTCCTCTTCGTTATGGCGATGGCGAGGTCATTCGGAAACAAGGTGTGCCACACAAAGGCGTGGAGGAGGGTGGAGACGAGCAGTACGCACACCATTGTCGATGACATGAACGAGAGAGTCAGAGCGAGGACCTTGGTTATCACTGAAGGTACGTGCTCTGCGTACGTGATGGTTGCTATTGAAGCTGTGGTCATAGGAAAGGTGTAAGACCACCATGCCACTGAAAACCTGTCAGAATGGATAAAACATGTTGGAAATAAGTGAACTGGTGTAGTTTCTTATCATGCTGATATGCATATCTTTTTCGAGATTTATTAAAAAACTAGTGTGTTTTCTTATCATCGATCAAGGTTTTAAATAGCGGTAGTGGAAATGGTGTAGCGGTAGCGGGAGTATCAAATGGTACGTAGCAAGAATTGGGTGTCACGACCACGACCGTGAACTTTTTTTATAAAACTTTTGGCGCCAAAGCACCTGAACCAGCCATAGTTGTTGTGTAGCGCCGTAGCGGGCGAAAAATCGGATAAAAAACTGATACATAGTGGGAATAAGCCGATACGTGTGTAAATTTTGGGTAGGACTGGTATAGCAAGGTGTAGCGGTATTGGAGTGCCAAAAAACCGCTACGTAGCAGCCGATACGCTAAGTAGCGAGCCGAAATTTAAATGGAAAGTGATGCAATGTTAATATGTCATGTGTGTCACCGTGTCATAAAATACTTTCTCCCGTATGTACGAGGGTTACATCCAAATCTGTGCAATATGATGTTGTTACTCTAAATGAAATTGCGCAGAGCAGAGCATACCTGAAACCCGTGAAGAGTTTGATCCTCACAACCAGAGAAACATACAAAAACAAAGCAATAAAATAGCACGTCCTTGACAACCCATCAAACTCCCCATAAATCACCTCCCAAGCCACACTCGCTGCTGATGGAGCCGCGATAAACATCGAATAAACCGGGTGCAACTCCTTCGGCAGTGCCTCACTCGTCGGCAACCTCTGATACAGTGTCACAAACACCACAAGGTAATGCGCAAACCCGACCGCCCACAGGAACTTGGCCGGCTCCAACCACCCCACCTTCGCCGCTAAAATCGCCCCGACAAAGTTCCCAACCACGGACAAATGCGAAGACGGGTTCGCCACCTTACACAACCTTCTCTTCCCACCCGAGAGCCACTGCCCATATATCTTAAGCTCGAGGATGAAAATGGGTGCCATGAGAACACACCAGACGGCAGGGTGGGGGGCGGAGGGACAGATTTTAGGGGGTGCCCCGATGACTAGGAACATGCAAACGATCCAAGGGGCGAAGAAGAAGTTGACACGGACCGGGTGGAAGTATTCGCGTTTGACGGCTTCAAAGTAGAAAAGGCATTTTAAGAGGTAGGTGGTGGAGACTAAGAGGAGGACTAGGAGGGCTAGGAGCCAGAGGGAGAGGTTGATGTGAGGGGGAATGTGGAGGAATTTCATGGATGGTTTTGTGGAGAGATAAAGCCAGAGGATGGATTGGCTGCTGAGGCCTAAGCAGATACCGAAACAGCCGATTGGGAAGCGGAGAAGGAAGGGCCATTGCTCGTCTTTTGGGAGGAGGATGTCTTCATAGTCCTGCAATCACATTGTGAGCTCAAGTTATAGTTTTGTTTTTGCACCACGACTCCACCGCACCTATGTCGGAGCCGCAAAAGAGTATGCGCGCCTCACCGAACGAATTTGCAAACTTGAAGTGTTGAACGAGGAATTCCAAATACTTCATTGAACCCTTGATCACTTAGCGGAGTGAGCAGAAGGTATCGAAACATTATCATGAATACAATGAGAATGGGCCCATTCAAACCTGAGGAAGGACCTGTATTGTGCATCAGCAGTGTTGGTATTCAGAATATTTATCCAGTGCATCTGAGCCATCTGAGTAACTATTCTGAGTACTTAACATTTTCCATTGTTCATACACAATAATGAATCCATTCGGGGTCTGGTTAATTATTTGATTTGAACTATTGTCTTTTGTCGTCTTGCCGAGTAGGCGTTCCTTTGTAAATTCAAGTCACTTGGACGTTGTTTGGTATGTGTGATCGGAACATTTTTGTTTAAGAGAAAAATAGCTAGGAATGATTACTAAAATACTCCTGTAAAATAAAAATTCTTCGTTCACATGACCAAAATATCTAATCGACCTGGTTTTTTTTTTCCAGTCATCTACCGAATGAAACAAAAAAGATGAACAATTCAAATCAAATAATTGGACTCCAGATGGGCCTGATATTAGGCGCTAAACACACGCATGGTTAATTGCTTATGCACACCTCACCACAGACCCCTCCCCCATTCAGAATGCATCATTCGTTAGGTGTGCGTCGTCCGAATGATTATATTGTTGTCAATACAGCATATGTGATTCAACTTGTATTTAGAATCTCCAATGAGTACAGTGTTTTCAGCACTTGATCAGTTTTTGTCGTTGAGAAATTGTAATTCATTCTCCAGTATGGAAATTAAGTTTCTTGACATGCATGAATATTTAGTCTTCTTTTTGCTTGGCAAAAATCAATAGTGTTAGTCGTAGTTAGAGAGGTTTGAAACCCCGTCAAGTGCATGATGCCTACCATGTCACTTGCCATGACTATTTAATCTTGGCCAGAGGGCATGTAGGAAATGACGATTAGGTCAACCTTATCAAATATTACACAATTATGGCCTCCCCTATTGAAGAAATTAAATGCTTTCTAGACCTATAACACTCTATGAGAAGAAAAAACTAAAAATTTGGAAGTACACAAGTTAAGCAAATATGTACATTTTTATTTGAATTACCTTGACTTGGTCTAATTCAGGTCCGCTAAGAGCAGCAAAGTATCTTCCAGCAGGGACACTTCTATTGACAGACTCATCCTCAACCCCTCCAAATCCCAAACCAAACCCATCATTTCTCTGTCCACCAATTTCACCACTCTCCTTCTTCACAGGCAACAAAGAGTTCTGCTTAAGGAGACCCGATTTGGTCCTAAAAATGTTGAAATCCCCCCTCCTCCCTTCAACACCACCACTGTGAACAGAACCGAACCCTCCAAAGCTATTTCCACTTCGTGAAAGCATTTTTTTCTGACCATCTTTAGAATTAGATTCTTTGTTAAGCACCGAAAAGCCCGTCTCTAATGAGACTTGCCTGCTGAAAGTAGTGCTTCTATGTTGTCTCTTGGCTTCGCGGGTCTTAGTCATCCTTGTCAAGCGCTTCTCAGCTTTTTCGGCCATTTTAATTGCTCGAGTTCCTTCTTCCTCCTCCTCTTCTTCTTCTTCCGGGAAAACTTCATGGATGTCGACAAAATGAGTATCGAGAGCATTCGAAGAAGTTGCTCTAGTTTCCATTTTTGCTTCTAGTTTATCTTTGTTCATTAGGTCTGCTTTGTGGTTCATATGCTTCTTCTTTTTTCTTCCTTTTTATTTTTAAGCATGTAAGCTTTTGTAGTTTGATGTGTAGACATAATTGTAGGATCACGAGAAGAGAAATAAAGAAAGGTATAATAAGAGGTGTGAATATAGGTGGTGGGTATTTGTTTGGCAGATGAAATGAGAACCAACAGTTTCCTTCCCTTTTTGAAGGGTTTCCCGTGAGAGGAAATCAAACAGTTTGTGGTGAAGAAGGCTTAGAAGTTTTAGGGGTTTTGGTCCAAGTCGGTGCCAGAAAGGAGAGTGTGGCATGCAATGAGAAAGATGGTTTCCAGCATTTCACGGGCTTGAAAAAAAGGAAGTCATGCATGCAGCATAGTCTAAAGGGGAAATCTGTATCCACACCCAGCCCACACTATGGTTCTTAACAAGTTGCCGGCAGTAGATTGTTCGAATTTAGTATGAAAAGCTAAAGAACTTAAAAGCTAGTGTTCAAGCTTCGAGTGCAAGTTTGTTCACACGATACTTTTAAATATCGGCCGTCTCGATTGGCTAGTTTGTACTATCAGATTTTGGAGGTTCCGGTCGGATACTCATTGGTATAGGGGTGGGATTGAAAATTGCATACCGTCTCGGCTGGGTCCCAGTACGTATCGGTGTATCGGCCGGTTCATGGTCCGGTTTAGGCTGAGACAGCCGAGACAGCAATGGAAAAGAGAGTAAGAGCCTTTCTTTTTAATTTTTCAGCTTTATTCGTGTTGCTAACGATTTAAAAAATTCACGACCACGACATCCGATTCCCACTACGTATCGTTTGAAACGCCTGTTACCGATACACTAAAACTGCGACCATTACGCCTCCCGATACCGCTATTTAAAACTATGGTTCATACACCTTTTCGGGTGGATGTTACCCTATTTTGTGCTGGGTTTTCATCCACTTCAATGATAACATCGGTTCTGATTGTAGGGTTTGGTTTTCTAGCTACTTGAACCAAAAATCAACTTTATTGGATATTGGTAAGCGCTTGATCCAAGCACTCAACTCTTGGTCTAAGATTTATGGATGACAATTCTGAACCAAAAGAAGTGTGATTCGATCAAGCACCTGGTCATATGGATTGGGCTGTTTTTCTTATAAATTACGTTAAAAAACAACAAAAATGATACAGACACACCCTCTCGTACACACTCAGCCACACCCTCGCTCACATGGGGTATGGTCCCCACATGTAGGCCATGTGGGGACCACACCCCATATAAGAGAGGGTGTGGCTGAGTGTGTACGGGAGAGTGTGTCTGTATCACTACTCAAAAAACAACGTTCAGAATGAACGGATTGGTCATATTTTTTAGGCCTCGGGTTAAACATCATATCATAACGAGTCCTATTGGATCCGATTAGTTTGGGCCTTTAACTGAAGTCATAATTTCATGGGTCTAGGAGACGAGCCAAGTGACTTCATAATGGAGGACATATGTCAACGGATCCTACATTAGTTAGTCGCAATCCTTGAACCTATTATTGTTCAAATAATTGTCAAAGCTTATATAGAAAACTACAGTATATAATTCCCAAACCGGGGCCTTGTAATGCCTAACTCACTATAGGCGGTGTAGTGGAATTTTGGCCGTCCATTCTTGTTTTGGACGATCCGGATCTCAAATAAATTGTTATTGTTCAAATAATTGTCAAAGCTTATATAGAAAACTACAGTATATAATTCCCAAACCGGGGGCCTTGTAATGAGTAACTCACTATAGGCGGTGTAGTGGAATTTTGGCCGTCCATTCTTGTTTTGGACGATTCGGATCTCAAATAAATTGTTCGCGCGAACAGTTTATTTAAGATCCGGATCGTCCAAAACATTTTTAACGGCCGAGATTCACTCATTACACTTGTAGTCACTACAGCCCCCGCTTCCATATAATTCTAGTACCATAGCCAAGTAGCCTGCAGAAGTTGCTGCCAACAGTTGCAGGGGTGGTTCTTCCATGGTAGTAATAAACTGTATCATGACCTAAGGAAAAGTAAAAACCGGTTAGCGAAAAATTGATTCCAACAAACTATAAAACTTGATACAAAACGACGTCAAACTAAAGACTTTTTCTTTGAAAGGGAAGAACTTTATTAATCTCTGAAAATTACAAAGATTAAGAGGGAAGAAGCGAAAACGGCATCCCAACTTGGGGAACAACCTCCCACAAGAAGATCATCGCCACTTCAGACCCCAACCTAAGTGATACCGCTACTTAAAACTATGGTTCATACACCTTTTCGGGTGGATGTTACCCTATTTTGTGCTGGGTTTTCCTCCACTTCAATGATAACATCGGTTCTGGTTGTAGGGTTTGGTTTTCTAGCTACTTGAACCAAAAATCAACTCTATTGGATATTGGTAAGTGCTTGATCCAAGCACTCAACTCTTGGTCTAAGATCTGGATGACAATTCTGAACCAAAAGATGTGTTATTCGATCAAATACTTGGTGATATGGATTGGGCTGTTTTTCTTATAAATTATGTCAAAAATCAATGTTCACAGAATGAACGAATTGGATCATGAAAGTGGAGTTGGGTATGTGATCGTGTCGTACCGTACCAAAAATAGATTTATAAAAGCAAGGAATTAACCCTTATTCCAGAGAATAACGGTTAAGTCCGAGGTCGATCCGCGGAGACAGATTGGCTGAGTTACGCAATTTTCGATTGGTTTTTAAATTAATTTGGAAAAGATTGATTGATTGGTTTTGATTCAAAAATAATTAAACTAAAGAAAAGCAGTGATTGATTTAAGTGAAACTAGTGGAAAGAGTATCTAGGGGTTCGAATCCACCCCGACCACGTAACTAAGCTATGTATAGGCTAGGATTATTATTCGAATCGTAATTGTCAAGAAGATAACTGTGTTGTTAACAGGCATGGCCTATCCTATAGCACGGACCGTCTCGCTAGCACAACCGTCTCTTTCACGGACTGTCCAGTGGCACGATCCGTCTTACGAGCATAACCCATCTCAGTTACCCAAACACAAGTAAAGAAACCTGTTGATTAACTAGGTATTTGAGATCGTGCATACAAATACACAATAAATTGAAAGCATTAAAAATATTTCATTTGATCACAATGAAAAGGATTCTTAGTTAAACAACTGATTCGAATAAATAAACCTAAGTCTTATACATAAAACATCGTTACTTGGACCGGGACTTCATCTTCCCATAGATAGGAGTTTAGCCGGACATGAGAATGGAAATCATTGAGGTTCTGATCGGTAGAGACATGGACCAAATGAAAGCAGTGCTTTTATTTCCTCCTCTATTCTCTTTTTTTTTTCTCTCTTTTATGTGTTGTACGTGCATGCAAGCATGCAACTCTCTATGTGTCGAAAGAAAAGCCTCCCAGAGAACAAGTCTTTCTCTTCCTTTTATAATGCACTCAATTTTCACCACAAATGACCAACGTGCAGGCCTTTCTTCACTTCCCAAGTTTGTCCCGTAGTGCATCTCCTCTAGCCACCAAGCATGACTCCCTTTTTCATTAAATATTTGGACCCCATATCTGCCGAAATAAGAGAGAAAAATCTCTCTTTTGTCAAACTCCAAATCTTGGATTGAATTAGCATGCAATTGCTAGCTGGGCATTCAATTAGTTTGGGCCCCATCAAAGTCAAGTGATCACGTGCACAGTAAAGAGATCCAATTCCATGTGCAAATCAAGAGTTCCACTGGTCTTTCTTTCTCTTGTATTAATCCCCAGCCGAAATTCCATACAACACGCGTGCTATTTTTTCTTTACTTCTTATCTTCTAACCGTGGCCGATCTCTCTCACACTGGCTAAAATCAGATTTTACTCTTCTTTTGTATTAAAGCCTCCAAATACCTACAATATGCAACAAAACTTTAAACTCCAAGCATAAGAAAATAAATGGGCTTAGCAAGAATAAATTATGGGGCACTAATGTGAACATTTGCGCTCTTATCAGTATGTGCCGCAGACAAAGTGTGGGCAATGTTTGGTAAACAAAATGGCACTCTCAAGCTTCGGTGCATTCAGAACTTGAACTGATCTGAAATGGAATACGTTCAGGCTTCTTCGCTTTAGGAAATGATGTTCCAACTCCCGGTATCGACTGCTCCGGGATCAGCTGCATCATTGTACTACATATTGACGGCCTTGATGTCTAATACTAGTGTTCTGAAGTTTCAAATTCATTATTTTCCATTGCTTTCTTTATGTTGAACTTCTTCTGTTTTCCCTTTAATGTTGTAACTGTTTAAGTTTGAATTTATAACTTAGTTGTCGAATTCGAGAAAAGATCACTTGTTTTCGGATCCTACATTAGTTTGGGCCTTTAACTGAAGTGATAATTTCATGGGTCTAGGAGACGAGCGAAGTGACTTCATAATGGAGGACATATGTCTACGGATCCTACATTAGTTAGTCGCAATCCTTGAACCTATTATTGTTCAAATAAGACTACAGTATATAATTCCCAAACCAGGGGGCCTTGTAGTGAGTAACTCACTACAGGCGGTGTAGTGGAATCTTAGCCGTTCATTCTTGTTTTGGATAATCCGGATCTCAAATAAATTGTTCGCGCGAACAGTTTATTTAAGATCTAGACCGTCCAAAATACTTTTAACGGCCGACATTCACTCATTATACATGTAGTCACTACAGGGCCCCTTGCTTCCATATAATTCCAGTACCATAGCCATAGCCAAGTAGAAATAGATAAGCGAAAGATAAGCGAAAGATAAAAGGAATAGTTTCATGTCCTATGGTTTTATCATTTCCAAGTAGTTGTGGTTTGATTTTGTCCGCTCTTTTCCGAACTTGATCAAGGGATCAGCTCATTGAGTTACCGCAGGCCTCCATACTCTCACTTTGTCAGTCCGAACCATTCATCTTGCAGAATACCAAAAAAATGCAAGTCAAAAATCAGTTTTATCGGATATCACTAAGTACGTGAAAGAATTCTGTGGGTTGGTGTTTATGATCTAGCTTATCTTCTTCTCCTGAACTTGGTACGGATATGGAGCGGACATGCACCCTCCTTACCTAGATCAGCAAGACATAATCACTGTCAATACCTAGCAAGTCGTTGGTGGCCAAAAGGCACTTCGATGGCTAAGTAAATCTCAACTTGAGGCGAGAACCATGCCGCGTGGTTTGGCGTAGCTTGGCGTGGACACACGTAGCCCAAGTTCCCTGACCCAACAACCTTACCCAACTCGTGATGTCACAGCCCGAATGGCGATTCCGCTGTTTGGGCTCAACAGCTGGATCGTAATGCCTCTTTGCCTTGGTGGGCCATCCGCCCATCCGAATGGAACAGGTGAGGGCCATTGGTTTGGCCGACTACATTATGCATTTCATCATGTAAATTGCAAGATTTTAAGTGTTAAGGCTCCATTTGTTTCAACGTAAAACATATTTCACTTGAAATTTTTTTTGGAAATGAATTTTCGAAAGAGTACTTTTCCTACTTTTAATTTCTGGTGATTGGTTGACATGATTTTTCCCCAAAAACAAAGTAATTCGGTTCTTTTACTTTCATGTTGGCATTGCCTCCTGTCATGGAGTGCTCTTTTGGTGGATGATGAGGTGGTGGAATCGTGGAACACCAATGTTGGGAAGCACATGTGAGAGAGAGAGAGAGAGAGAGAGAGAGAGAGAGAGAGAGAGAG
>JAXBDA010003008.1:0-37847 GCA_036023075.1 Gaultheria prostrata | reverse complement strand
GGGCGCGCATCGGCGCTACCCAAGGCTAATTAAGCCTAGCCAAAGAAAAGGCCAGGATTTGGAGCGCTATGGCGCATGCGCGGCGCGCATCGGCGCTACCCAAGCTTAACTCAGACAAGCTTCCAAGTTGCGCTCTGGCGCTACCAAAGCGCTTCCCTCCTACATGCCTTAGAATAAAAAGGTATTTCTAGTAAAATGCAAGGATTAAACAAATGGCTTAGCTTAATTAAAACATGCATTTATTTAAACATTATTGATTAAATGGAAATGCTAAATGCATGAATTATACCTTTCAATCACCAAAGTGAGCACCGGTATGAGCACCATCTTTTCCTTAACGCTTCAACACAAGGAACGGAGCATCTAGACACAATCCTAGACTTCTAACCCCAAACCCAAACAAAATACATACTCCAATGGTTTGTCGAAATCCGGAAATAGCCAATTACATTAACAGTGAATTTAAACGCAAGAGATCGACTGCAGATCTTGAGGCATTGTACTTAGTCGGAAAGCACCACAGAGCGTAAATGTTAGCAATTCTGTTTGAATGCAAACTGGTATGTATTCTCGTTCTTCTCGTCGGGTATTTGTTCATATTTTCCCAATTTATGCCCCACAATTTCTGTATTTATAAAGTACGAGGACATGTGCTTAAGATAATGGAATTTCTCTGAATCTTCTTCAGCTGAGTGGATAGAAAATTTAGCCCAAAGATGAAATACCATCTGCGTTGCTTATTAGACTTTATTTTAGGAGATGGGGTTTGGAAACGATATACAAAAAGAATAAAAAGAAGTGTTGGGGGTCTTTGCCGATGAGTTTGTAGAGAGGCTAACGCGTTACACCAAATCAAAATTGAGCTTAATACATAACTCCCCACAAGAATTTGAAGATGTCGATCATAACTCTACATAACTATATGGCCACATAAACTGGTAAGATAATAGTCGGTGAAAACCATGGAGCTCCAGTAACAGATTGGACGCTAATCAGCCGTACCAAATGTTAAATATCTCTTCCAAGACATTGAAAGGATTCTACCAAATGTGAAATTCATCTTCTACGACATGGAAAGGATTCCACCTCATGGTACTTGGACATATTTGTCCAAAGCAGATGTATCTAACGCAGGGAACTCATTAACAGCAGCAAGGACAGCAAGCCCGAGTTTGACAGCATCATCATCGCTTGGTGCCTGCAATGGTGTTAATTTGAGTCAGCTCCTGTACTAAAACACAGAAACAGAACATTCCAGAAGAATGTGACCGAGCCTCTCGCTCTACAGCTAAACCATCAATTTGCCATTTCTAATCACAAGAATGCCACAACCACATCATTCTGGTGGAAGGTTCCATAGAAAATTTCTGAACGATAGTAATTTTCCATAACTTTATAAGCCAATGCAGCAGTGGAGAGCATTTTTTCTACCTAGATGTTAAGGGGCAGAACAGGATCATGAAGAGAGTCTCAGAAGGAACCACCCTCCATAGCCGGAAGCTCTGACCTGTGTTATCCAGCCGGCAAATTCAACAAGCATGCTACTCATTAGTCATTACATTGGGAACTATGGTATTTTTTACTACAGTGCAACTTTATGTGACCGAGTAACACCAAACAGACAGACAGCTTTAATTGACCAAACAAACAATTCGGTGCAGTAATTTTGGTCCATAACAGTGAAACTTTAGACAACAAAATTCAAAGCATTTTTAACAATGCAAATCAAGGGGCAGGATTGTGAAGCACGATGATCAACTAATGAAGTAATTATGTATGTTATCAGCATTACATGTGACAATTTCCAGAACTGCTGTAACCACGTTTTTGAACAAGAAAAAAGTGAGGAGATGAAGACTAAACCTTATTGCTAGACCAGATTAAACTCAAATTACAACCCATGCCTGCTAGACGCCGATGATTAACCTCAAATAAAAACCCATGCTGGAAAATCCTGAATCTAATAAAAAAAATCCCCAAATTTGTTGCATCTAGCACCGCCCAAACACGAAGATTTGTCGTCTCCACTCGCGTACTTGCTGGTAGATCCTCGAATTTTGAAACCCTAAGTCTATGTAAGAAAGATGTAGATTCAGCAATTTAAAACTGGTGTGGTGGGAAAAATCCACACAAGGTTATGGGCCGGTTGGGTTAAAAGAGATCCGGGGTGTACTTAGCCTGGATGGGCTGAAAGAGTGGCACAGGCCGATGGGTTAAGGGTGACGTCACCCACACGTGGCTAGGAGGTTACGAGATACGCGGAGGGCCATGGGCCTGGTTGGATAAGGGATGACATCACCGCGTCCAGTATTGGGCCAATGGTCCCAGACCAGTATAAGAGATAGACCGGAAGGCCTACATAGCGGTTTGGGCCGAGAGCTATATGGTGGTTAGGAAGGAAGGCGGTGGAGCCTTATCTCCTGGGGCACGTTCCGAAGCAATGAGGATGATGTTGTCAACACGTGACCAAGCGGTTGGTGATTCACAGAGGGTCATGTGCGGGTGTGAGGACGCTTAGCTTGGGAGCAAGTACATGGAGGGTCAAACTCCATTTGATTCACCTTCACTTTGATCCCAGCTTCTTTTTTTTTTGTTCCAGTTGAATGTTTCTTCAAGTTTAGCTTTCTTTCCTCAGGAAATATATTAGACAACAATTACATGCTATGATTTCGTCTTGGACATATTTTCTCTTTTGATTTTTTCCGTAGAAAAATGTACAAGGGCCCAATTGCAGGAGTTTGCTTCGGGCCCCCAAAGGTCTTGTGCCGGGCCCGCATGCATGAGCAAGAGTGCGACTGTGAAAGCGTCGTTTAACAATATCCCAAACTACTAGAATTCGTGAGCCCAAGGATTGAAAACGCGAGCGGAGGGCTCTACTGTAGCTATGATTGCAACCAAAACAAAAAAGTTCCATTAAAATAGCAGGACGACAAAACAACCTTCAATTGATTTACATGCACATAGAGGTATGAGTTAAGTATATACTATCGAGGCATGCATATATACACACACATCAACATAAGTGTATGCAACTATGCATACGTAATGAAGTACCTGAAGAATTCCGTGTGATCCGAGCAATGTCGAATTGCTCTTCTCCGCCCTTCATCGGATGCGATCGATGCATAAAAAACAGTAACATTAATTCAGATTGCGAAATGAATGATCCAAAGCGTTGAAATTGCGAAGAGTTTTGTGTGGCGATCGACTTACCTGGAGAAAGGCGAAGCCTTGAAGATGGCGAGAGGTGTTCTCGGAGGGAATTCAGGAGTTTGACTCTGTTGATTTCGATAATTTCCATTGGAATCTGAGGAGAGAGAAGCTGGTGGCTTGGCGAAGACCAACAACAGAATGGACTGAGCTCGGAGATTTTTTTTTATTTTTTGCCGAAATAAGAAGAAAACCGGATATTATGGTTTTCATTCAGTACAGCCAAACCTATTTTAAAAAAACATAAATTCATTCAGATCAATTACTAATACATTTTCAATAAGTATGAAATTTTTCCATGATTTGTATATTTGTACTTCCTACGATACGAATGCCTCGGATCATTAAATAATGATCGACCTAAGTAGAAATTGTCCTTTAATACCCAGAGTTCTTAGAACTAAAGAACACTCTCAAATGACACCGTTGTTAGGGCATGACACAGGTTCAACCTGTGTCATGACGTGGAAAATAAAAACCCTCAAAATTCCACCTTACATTATTCCCAAACGACGCCGTTGTTTTGGATACAGCGAACAGAGATGGGGTGAGAAGAAGACAACGATGACCGCCACCACCGGCGACGACCACCACCACCATCGCGTACCACACGGACGAAGAAGACTCTTCCACTTCCTGCACGCGTTTGTAAGCGTCTTCTAAAATGTCAGCTAGATTGAAACCCTACGAACTACCCGTGTTTCTGCCAGTAAAGCTTTTTGGAAAAAGCACTTGAAGATGAAGAGCGAGTTGGCTCAACTGCTAGATTCTGCGCAGGAGCAGTCTGCGAGAATCAGGGTAAGATTTTGATTCACAAAATTTCTACTGCTTTGTGAATTATTTGTGTGGACTTCGACTGCTTTGAATCACATTTCATGCATTCTCAATACTTATGTTTTTATTTATGATGATTAATGTTTGAGATGTACCAAGAAACTCTCTGTGATACGATGATCGTCAAGATTGTGGCATGGCATGAAGATATGACTAGCTGAGAAACCAGTTTGTAAATTTAAGCAAGGTGATGTCTTCTCGTCCTGATCTTTTGCTATATTCCTGATGTTATAGTTTTAGCTATCGCGGTGCTTCACCTTGAGTCACAATTTGAGGCGTATAGGGTGCCAATCACAAATTGTAGAGGGATCTGGGCATGTGAGAGTGTGGAAAGTTGACAAAGTGAAGGAGAAAATGGAAGAGAAACAAGAGCTTCAAACGTGTGTTGCAGGATTCATATAATTACCGCAGGAGTTTGTTTTTCTTCCTGTTTTGTGTAAATGGGGAATTGGTGATGGAGAAAATTTCTTGGGAATGACTGAGTTGGGATAATGTGAGAATCCGTATAGAAGAATACCGTGTGGTTCTTCATGTTGATTTCGGTTTGTCTTGCTTTTGGTAATGTATGCATACTGGGCAAAGAGGATAATACAAACACGAAAGGAATATTCTCGTTCTTCTTGTTGGGTATTTGTTCATATTTTCCCAATTTATGCCCGACAATTTCTGTATTTATGAAGTATGAGGACATTTGCTTAAGAAAAAGGAATTTCCCCTGAATCTTCTTCAGCTGTGTGGATAGAAAATTTAACCTAGGGTTGAAATACCGTCTGCGTTGTTTATTGGACTTTATTTTGGGAGATGGGGTTTGGGAATGGTAAACAAAAAGAATAAAAAGAAGTGTTGGGGGTCTTTGCCGATGAGTTTGTAGAGAGGCTAATGCGTAACACCAAATCAGAAATGTAATACATTACTCCCCACAAGAATTTCAAGATGTTGATCATAACTCTACATCACTCTAGCCACATAAACTGGTAAGATCATAGTCAGGTGAAAAACAGTGCCAACCATGGAGCTCCAGTAACAGATTGGACGCAAATCAGCTGTACCAAATGTTAAATTTCTCTTCCAAGACATGGAAAGGATTCTACCGGATGTGAAATTCATCTTCTAAGACATGGAAAGCATTCCACCTCACGGTACTTGGACATATTTGTCCAAAGCAGATGTATCTAAAGCAGGGAACTCGTTAACAGCAGCAAGGACAGCAAGCCCAAGTTTGACAGCATCGTCATCGCTTGGTGCCTGCAATGTGTCAATTTGAGTCAGCTCCTGTACTAAAACAATGAAACAGAAACATTCCAGAAGGATGTGACCAAGCCTCTCGCTCTACAGCTAATAAACCATCAAGATGCCATTTATAATCACAAGAATGCCACAACCACATCATTCTGGTGGAAGATTCCATAGAAAATTTCTGACTATAAGCCGAAACAGCAGTAGAGAGCGTTTTTTCTACCTCGATGTTAAGGGGCAGAACAGGATCATGAAGTGAGAGTCTCAGAAGGAACCACCCTCCATAGCCAGAAGCTCTGACCTGTGTTTTCCAGCCAGCAAATTCAACAAGCATGCTATTCATTACATTGGGAACTACGGTATCATTACTACAACACAACTTTATGTGACCCAAGTAAAACCAACCAGACAAACAGCTTTAATTGACCAAACAAACACTTTGGTGCAGTAATTTTGGCCACATGGCATATGATATTCCATACAATGAAATTTTAGATAACAAATCGACAACAAAATTCAAAGCACTTTTAACAATGCAAATCAAGGGGCAGGATCGTGCTTCACAATGATCAACTAATGTAGTAATTATATATATTATCAGCATTACATGTGACAATATCCAGAACTGCTGTAATCGTGATTGATTTGAACAAGAAAAAGAGGGAGGAAATAAGAAGCAAACAGCCCCAATAACCAAGACTGCATTTTCAATTTACGATGGGAAAACTTACGCCTTCATAGTTAACTGGGGCTTTCTGAAGCTTAGGATCTGACTCTGTAATGTTCTCCAAGTGTTTCAGCACGGCCTCTCCATATTCCCGGAAGGACCTGAAATCACCAGTTCACAATTTCATTTCTACTTACTACCCAGGCAATGTCAGCCAATATTTCGAAATTTAGTAGCATACCCTCCTCTAAGATCTGGATGGCTCTGATCAATCTTTAGTCTCAGTTCAACCGAAACAGCAGGTTCCTCCAGACCTTCTACCAACTCAGTCAAAACTTTGCTGCCACCAACTCCTCCCGAAGCTCTGGCAGATGCAAGCTTGTTCAATAGCTTGACCTGCAAGTGTGCCAAATGGAAAAAATGGGAAGGTTAACACTGTACAATGGATATATTTGCATGCACGAGGGGGAAAAAGCCTAAATTTATGTTGCGTCTATTACTTAATATGCTAAACATCAGAACTACAGAATCAATCAAGGCCTACCATGAGGTATGCACCATCATCGAGCCAGTGATTCTCCTTCAGAGCTCCATGACCACTGGTTTCAATAGCCAAGTGAGACTCCTCACCAACCGAATTCTGTAAAATTAGTTCCAATCTAAACAAAATCAGGAGAAGGATGATTATATACTACTAGTTTAACGGCTTCGTGCGTTGCACGAGTGTGATGCCCGTGTGTATTTTGGTTTACAAACTCTAGGGACTCAAATGCGTAAGCAACAAACTCTAGGGACTCAAATCCGTAAAGCAACAACCTCCAGGGACTCAAATGCGTAATTTAGCCATACATAGCCAAAAGACCAAAAGGGCATAGCATTGTGGCAGAATTACAAGAAAACCAATGGGGCAATTTCCAATTGGAGGGCAAAATTGGCAAAAAGTGGCAATTGACCAAACACCAAATTGGATTGGCCTCTCTTTTATAAGCCTCTGGGTTTGGATACAAGCGTGGGTAAAGAAAGAAAAGTCAGTGGCCGATATTATTTAGTGCATGTGTATTGCTTCTTTTCTACTTAATCCTCAATCCTTTTCCACCATGATATCAATAGGGTCCTTGGTGAAAACTGGACAAACGGGGTTTTCTAATGGTGAAAACAGAGACCTCAATAAAGCAGTAACTGCTATTATCCCTAGTTCTCAAGCCATTAGAGGTGTGGCTGGGTTCGAGTTTTACGAATAAATGCAGTCTCTAAGGGACAATTGACAATTGTTTTTTGAACTTTTAGTAACAAATACAAGTCATGTCCACATAAATAAGCTCTCATGATGCCTTAGTGAGTTGATAGAATCGAGACTTTCTCAACCTCAGTTGTATTGGCCTTGTACGTGCAGGCAAGGCTCCATCAAGTGCACACAGCTTGTTTCTTGTGGAACATCAAACATTGCCAAAAAGTAGCGAAAGTAACAATAGAGATGATGATGAGAGGGGAGAGGGTACCAGACGAATTGCTTCATCAATTACATTTCTGTAGCCTCTTTTGAACCTGTGGTGCTTCCCTCCTGTACGAAATATACAAGTTCTAAGATCTTGTCATGAGAAGGTTATATCAAGCAATTTCATTCTTCTTACCAAGTTTCCCTTCAATGAATGCCGTTAACCCATCTGAGGTCACACTGTCTGTGACAATTGTTGTTCCTGGATGCTAATAAAACAAAAAAGAACAAAACCACAAGGTGAATACAACTACAGTAAAAAAAAAAAAAAGAAGAAAGAAAGAAAGAAAGAAAAAAAAAAGGTGAACACAATTCAGGATGTAAAATGCAACAGTTAATGAACAGCTAAATCAAGGGAACTTACTTCCTCAAGAACAATGGCAGACATTAAAGCAATCAGACGATTTCGATTCAACTCACGGCCTGCGGAATCGACAGCAGCAGATCTGGGGGAAATATATGTAGTCAGAAAATACAAAATATGCATGCTAAATGAACGCAAGGACTGTGCAGAACTTTACCTGTCAACATCCGTATCAAAGATAATTCCCAAATCAGCCTTGTTATCAAGTACAGCCTGAGTGATAGCTTTCATTGCTGCTTTGTCCTCCGGGTTAGGAATATGATTAGGGAACAAACCTGACGTCAAAGTTGAATATCCTCATTTTTTTAGAATGAGCTTATCCGCATGACATGCAAATATATATAATCCCGGAAAATTTCCAGATTAATACTTACCATCTGGCTCCAAGAACTGACTGCCAGAAATAATTGCTCCCAGAGGCTCAAGCACCTTTGCCTGACACCCATGAAAACAGAAGACGTCTTGTTACTTTAAGGAATGTGGAAATGATGTCTACCTAAGTGAAGACACTTGTTTAAACGATCCTAGATCCATGATATTTTCCATCAGAAGAGAATTAATTAAACCAGAAGGTCAATGAAAGGTGTCCCACATGCAAGTGCTCTCTCTCTCTCTCTCTCTCTCACACACACACACACACACACACACACACACACACACAGAGAAACGAATGGAAAGACTCTCTAACACACACACACACAGAAACGAATGGAAAGATAGAACCTGAGACGGCAAATATATAAAAGAAACAGTGACAAGTTAAACAGAAATCTGGAGTCGAGATAGAGCTTCGTTCTTCAAAAAATTCAGAATAAGCAGAGGTTACAAGGCCTTCTTCTTACAGAGTGAGGATACTTTCTTCCTGCAACAATGGGAAAAATTCAACTTACTGATATAGTTGAAACTTACAGCGAAAAATCCTCCTGCTCCATTCCCCGCATCAACAACAATATGAAACCCATCGAGTGGCTTCTCTGAGAGGGGAAAAAAAACGTGAGAGTGATTGTTGAGTTTTTATGCAGGTAAAAGTGAGCAACCAAATTTAACGCCCAAAATAAGCACCGCGAGAAGTGAGGAAGAAGAAAAGTAATAATTAGCAAAATGACCTGATATATTAGGAGAGCTGTTTACTGGATCAAATGTATTTGTACTACAGATTTATGAGGACATTGATTCTCATAATTGTTTTCAGTAGTATTTTATAACTAGCAGAACTACAAATAATTTTGGGTAATAGTACCGATATTTCCTGCAGCTTTGCGAACTGTTGCCACAAGGTCAGATGAATAAATATCCATATAATCAACTCTCCTTACAGATGAAACAGCTTTTCTTTCTGCATCTTTCAAACTTTCAACTGTGAAGTTACTGTAAATATTTACAGCTCGCTCCAATATCTCCTTAATATCTGCTTTCCCAAGCCCACCAGCATTTGTGAAGAATTTGAAACCATTTCTGTTGTAAGGAAGATGACTCGCTGTTTTGGAGACAAATGTTAGAAATTCTGTCAGCTGAAACTATTTGATGACAAAACATATCGGTGTGCACTAAAATTTTCTAATATAATAGTAAAGATTAAAATGAAAGGGTGAAAAGAAATATAAATCCAACCACTTGTGCACAACAAATATCGTCAACAGATTTCCAAACCGTGTACTTCTGAAGACTTTATTAGATCAAGTATTGACATCCTTTATAGTTTACCTGTTATCATAATGGATCCGTCAACTGGACATGAAAAGTTATCATCTTGAGTGATCGTGCTATTAAACATTGCTGGTGTGGATGCCAACCTAAAACCGGGAAGAAGAGGCCCATGCTTAAGACAAGATTATACATGGTCACAATAAATGACGCTAGTGCTAGACAACCCGAAACTTCTTTGGACGGTATCCATGAAAAGACAGTCATGAAAAAACATTATCATCGAGTACTAAGTAGATGACGAAGTAAAAACTAAAGAAAAAACAATATCCTCATTGTGATTTGTTTCTGAATCACTTCAACCAGAGTAATAAGACATTGTTTAACTTATGGAAGAGGCTAACTACTTGAACCACTCTAGCATCATAAAGAAAATCTCTGCACCTCAATACCATAGAAAAGGTAGAAAACTGAAAACAACGTCATACTGTTAACTCTTTAAGTGTCACGTGTTTTAACCTGTATATAGTCAATAGACTCACAAACAAGGATAAATGGCACTATACCCCATGGTTATTCCCATAGTCACATTAGCCCCTGTGGCTCAATTGTGTAGATTTAAGGCCCAAAGGTTTTGACTTTATAAAACCTGAAAGAGTTAAACTTTTTTCCACATTAACCCCCGTGGTTCAATCATATAGATTTAAAAGGTTTGTACTGTACAAAACCTGACAGAGTTAACTTTTACACAAATTATCAAAATTAACCTCACTCTTCACTCTAATTGCTAGTTATTTTTCTCTCTCTACCATCAATATCGTTCCAAAATCACCCCTTCACTTCTTTTGGCGGAGACACTACAGCAGCAATGGTGGAGGTGGTTACGTTGAAGGGAAGGAAATGGTGGGGAGTCGAAGAAAATGAAGTAAATACCAGAGAAAGGAAACATTTTTCCTTACTATACGATCATTAAAGGAATGTTGGTATCCCTAAGACTCGTCCCAGCATAGTCAAAGACTCAAAATGTGTGTAATCAGATTCGTATTACTCGCAAGTCACACCATCAGTTTTAGTGGAATGTCACTCCTGCTGCACTCCATTCCAAACCATGGGGTTATTAAGTGTAAAGTGTTGAACCAGGGAGGGGGACTAAATTTAAAGTATCGAACTAGGGGGTAGTGCATTTTCAGGCCTAACCACAAGGGGATTGTTTAATTAACCCAAAAACTAAATTCATGACGGATAAAACGTGTTTCGGTGTTTCCATGAATACCCAGAACTCCAATGTCCCAACTCCCGATTATGACCAGACATGCAATCAAAACAAAGAAAAATGTGTTTACTTGGCATTCTCCACAGACTTAGTATTGGAACTGTAATTTTCACGTGGGCCTTTACTCGCACATCAGCATATCTAGATAGTGTATCAGCATATGTTGGAGCATGGCTTCCCTGGCATCACATGGGCATGATCATAAAGCTATCAAATGTACACACATTGAGGAAAGCTGAATGAGAACAAATTGAATTGAAGTAAAACACAATTATCTCTCTCGAAACCTTTATCATGTAAACCATGAGTATTGAAAAACTGTCTAATAGCTTTATAGACTACTCCACAGCTCTCAGGCCACCCAATGCCCACGACATGAACGGAATGAAGCACAAAAGTTTTAAATTCGTTGAACTAGACATATTTTGATTAAAAGTCACGCACCCATATTGAATGACATCAAGGCCAGCACCAGCTATTCCTCGAGAAACTGCATCCTGAAAGTTGAATCCAATCACTCCCATGTAGTTACTAAAAAACACAGTAAATTGTGAATATTTCCAATGCATGTTCTAAGCTTCTTTCTACAGAACAATTCTGTTCCGAAAATCACTATTAAGTACAACAACTCGTCCCAACTTACAGATGGGGAAATAATTAGATAGGTTGTTTCCTTCATATTATATCATCATTTCAGTGCCATTCAACCAAAGCTAGTTCGTATTCTGCAGCTAATAAACATCTTGATATATCACAGGAAGCCTCTCTATGTCATTTCCTCCCTTTCTTAGAGCCTTGAACAGGATAAATTCAGTTGAGGACCAAAGCAGTGTTGCCACTTGACCCTACTATTTACCAATCGCGTTATAAGACATCGAAGGAATTAGCTCACTTTGTTTTGCATTTCAGGAGTATGAGATAAATGAAAACCAGGAGATACCGAGATAGCTGGGATAATTGATACAAGAAGCCGTGAATAAAATCAACGAAATAATATAGGCGTGACACCCGTTAACTACAGACCCAGACCAGCCATTTTATGGGTGAAGATACTCCACTGAGGTAGAAGATATTGTCATTCATATTCACTCATACATTCAGAGTAAATACCTGTAGCTTTTGTGCAGATATTCGAGAATCATGACCAACAGAAACTCTCAGACGTTTAGATGTATCAGGTTTCTTCTTATCCAACAACCATGTAGCAAAGGCAGCTGCTATTGCTTCTGTAACCGGTTCAGTAAGATTAACAGGTTCTCCCTCAACACCAGCAACGGCAACACCTCGAATATCACTGTATATGTATATGTATATGAGAGAGAGAGAGAGAGAGAGAGAGAGAGAGAGAGAGAGAGCAAATAAACTATACGTTTGCAGTTTGCACCCATCCACAGATGTGCTGTATATGAACTACAAACAATGTTATAAAAAACTGTAGAACAGAATTTATAGAACTTCAATCAATTTGGCTACTACAGCAAGCTAAAGCAGCACCAACTAGTTGAAGAATATGCTAGCCACCACCTAAGGATGGTGGATAACCTCGATAAACATAAAAGAGTATTAAAATGTGTAAAGGGTGCTGCATTTTAATTTTGGTGCAATTTAGATAACAATAACAAGGGCCAGAGTAATGCAAAAAAATGGAGCCAAAAGTAGCTATTCACCAAGAAGTAAACGAGATTTACACTGGAGACATGCTATAGCATACAATTCTCTACCTTCCATTTTGAAGCTTAAGGAAATCAACTTTTTCGAGTGAGAGTGCTGCAGTAGTAGATGGAGCAACTGCAAGGAAAGATCATTGTTACTTATAAACTAGTAATTGACAATAGCACAGCACAGAAAAGAAGAAAATTATCCATCCGGTTACCAAAGTTTTCACGAAAGCAGAATAAATGGTCTATTTGCAAAGAAAAGGTTCATGATATCCACCATAGAATTATCATATACGTGAAGCCTTGTAAGTTGTAAGGTTGCCTGAAAAGCTATGATAGCACTTTACAACAACCTGCGTAGTGAGAGTCTAGTACGGACCATTGCAGAAAAAAGTTCCTCGGTTAACACAACCAGACTGATATTTTGACGAGAAGCGCAAATGCATGGCGGAGATGTCATTCCATGCTAACTTCCCTCCTTGAAAAGGAAGCAAGTTGCGCATACTAGTCGGGCAAAAAGCCCTTTGATATTGAGTGCAGACCTTCCTATTCCGGTGGTAGCAATGTGCTACCAAAACATTTTGAACAACCTTCCCTGATATTGCTGCATAAAAATTTGGATTTCTATCAGTGATCAGATTATAAGTGCTTATCAAAAGTTAGAGTTACGAGCACGTTCGGCAATTTCTCTTAAATTGGCTGGACACAAAAGGCATGATGACGATTTAAGTCAGAAGCACGTCTTTTTTTTCTGGATATGTACTTATTCCTAGTTTCGATTTAGGAGTAATATTGCAGCTAAGTATGACAAATATCTCATTTCTACCAAAATCCCTTTAGCGAGTTTAGATCATATTGTAGTTGAATCGAGTTAAGAATATTTTGAACATCCCACCGATTCTAACCAAACACCAATTGCTGCTTCTTGCCAATCTAACTTCCAAGTAGTAGTCTTTTGCTGAATTGAATCCCTCTGTTTTAATGTATTGCCCACAGAGAAAAAGGCCACGCACTCCTAACGGCTAAACACCTAGACGACCATACACCTACCTACACGGCCAGCGTGACCTGTCTACTAATTCCATAACATGTTTAGACGATGGAGCAAGAGAAACGTATATCACCTCAAACCCTTTAAGTATTACTAATTCAGTCAAGATCATTACTATGAACTTTTTTGATCACTCAAGAGCCCGGGCTAGCTCACACACCCCTCGACTAATCCTGGACCAATCCCACCGACCACTACGGGACCCAATCATAACTAAGAACTTATCCATCAGAAACTACAAACGATGTACATGTCATACAATATCAGCAACTGGCTATGACCTGTGCCATGGAAAACCCATATTCAAATTTGGCAAAGCACGACAGTTTGCTTTTCATCAAATTTTGCATTCCAATAACCATCTACACAGTCAATTACAATCATTTTGAATTCTTTCTCTTTTGGCAGTACTTCAGAATTCATGAAGAAGCTTATCATTCTCGATTACAAATCGCATAATTGGTTCAGATCGTTTATGCTGGAAATTAAAATACTTGACATTAGAAACGGGAATTAGTTGAATTTCAGAAACGAGATTGATGTATACCGAGACTTGAAGTTAAAACAAACAAATTGTCCATGATTAAATGAAGTTATGAAGTTTAGGCAAAAGTGCGGATGGAGTAGAGATTCACCTGCCATTGATTGTGAAGAAATCACACCAACTGCGATTTGGAGAGAGAGAGAGAGAGAGATGGAAGTTGACGAGCTGCTGGGCGGAGAAGGTGAGGTATCGGTAATAGAAAGGAACGCCTCCACCAAAACCACTCTACGCCTTCAAAGCATATTCCAATTTCCAACCCTCTCATGCGTCCACGTGCAAATTGCAATCTCCAGCTTTGAGCACACAAAAAAAATACTGTATATTTTCCTTTGTGCTTGGCTCGTTTAAAATTAGTCTAGCTCGAGTTGAGGCTCTAATCGTTTTAGAGTGATCCAAGCCGAGTCCGCAAGTATAGAACAAACCAAGTCTCAAGCTGCTGGCGAAAAAACTTTGTTAGTTTGCAACTTTGTGAATCAACAGTATACTTGGCCTAATTTTTAAAATCGGTGTTATTATTTATCTTTTAATTTTTGTTAGCTTCACATCAAATTTTTGAATTAATAATTTATCTTGATAAGAGAAGTCTCACGAGTAAAGACTATGAACGAAAGGAAAAAAATAATAATTGAAGATTAAAAAATTCAAATAACTATCTTTATCACTAAAAAAAAAAAAAAGGATTATGACAAAAAACTAAAAAATTATCACTAAAAGTAAACAGTAATGTTTTTTTAAAATAAATAATGGGAAATGATTTTCGCACCACCTACTTTGATAATTGCAACCCGTTTTTTTATCTTGTAGTCAAATTTTTATGCTTAAAAACTTGCTACAAAACGAAAAAGGGGGTGTATTTATCAAATATGAATTGTGGAAATCACTAGCCTAAATTATTCACCCGTCTCAAATTTTCTTGTCAATTTTTCAACACGCGTGTCATTTTCAGTTGCTTATATATTCTAATCTATAATATTTTTGATAATTTTGAAAACTTTATTTAATAGAACTCATCGAGAATTATCAAACAAGATTCATATTGCATATTATAGGAGTAACATTATATATTTGAAAATATAAATTTTTAATTTTTTGAGGTGTCGTATGACAGTGGATAACAAATTCGGGACGGGAGATAGTAATTAACCCATCGGGGGATTTCGAATCCGCCTTTTACTCTATCCCGTGAAACAAACGTGGTCAACATATAACGACACGACAAATATCCCCACCCACTTGGTCGACTCTTCGGTTCTGTCCTCGCGATTTGGATATAAAGAGGCTAGGGTTAGGGGTTTTCAAATTCGCATCGCATACCTCCTCATTGGCTTTGTAGCAACAAGAAGAAGAAGAAGAGAAAGATGATTGAGGTGGTGTTGAACGATCGACTGGGGAAGAAGGTGAGGGTGAAGTGCAACGACGACGACACCATCGGAGACCTGAAAAAGCTCGTCGCCGCCCAGACTGGAACACGTGCAGAAAAAATCCGGATCCAGAAGTGGTATAACGTGTATAAAGACCACATTACCCTCAAGGACTACGAGATCCATGATGGCATGGGCCTAGAGCTCTACTACAATTAGGTTGGCTTCTTTTTTCTTTCAATTCCTCTCTTGTTTTTTATTTATTGTGGTAATTTGATGGTGATATTTTACTGTTGATTGGTGTTGTGAACAAGATTTGAATTTTGTACTATTAAGGTGTTTAAAATTTTACTTTTGATTAATTGTTTGGTATTGTTTACTGTTGTTTGTATGCTTGATGAAAATCAGTGCCGAATTGTAGTCTGGTTATTCGGGGACATGGGCAATTTACGGGCTTGTGGTATGGTTAGAAAGGAGCAAAGCTTCTAACACCAGTTTATATTCAATGAGAAGCTGGAGAGAACTTTTATTTAAGGGAAGAAAGTTGAAAACTTGGCAAGGAAATCTCGCGACAAATAGTTGACGTATCTATGATGTTATATTGTATTGTAATGTATTGTTGAGTTGCATATATAAGAGAGGCATCGAGTGATAAGGAGGCATGAAACATGAATCTTGTGGTGGACTTTTTCTAATAATAAAGCAATTCTAAGTATGACGATGAAAACACGAATCTGTATCCTAGATGCTTGGACACGGATACGCTCCGGCATGTTCCCGACATGTGTCTGATACGTGAAAATAAGTGTCTGAATATTTTTTTAGTTTTTTCTGAGTCGGACACGTTTCCGACATGCTCGAATACGCAAAGGATATGTAACGGACACGCTATGGGTCCAAATATAATTTTTAGAACTTGAAATGGGGTAAAAACTGTTATTTGTAAACCTAAACAGAATAAGAAAGTAATACTCAGTAACTAAAGGGTAAAAAGTATAAAAGTAAGGTAGACACTTCTACGTACATATACGCATATCTGTGTCGCGTTGTGTTCGTATCCGTGCGTCTTAGATTGCTAGAGTTGAGAGTAATAATTGTTGGTGACAGAGGAGGTGTGAGTGGTTTTGTGAATGCAAGAAGAATATTAAGGCGAATGAGGAAAGGGAGAGTAATCTAAGGTGCTGGAATTTTCATGAAGTCAAGGGATTGAATTACAGAATCTGCAAGGCTATTACAAGTATCCTTCTGCTGCTGCACGAAGGCTTTGATCTAATTTTTCAGAGTTGGATAATTGTCTTTCTAGCTGCTCTTACTAAACCTTTATTTATTGTTGCTGAATGATGCTACCAGAAATTTCTACACATGGACCTTACATCTTCCAAAGCTCCTTTGGGAGATGAAACATCACCTTTAACTCATCTCTTTTTGACCGACATTTAAGAGGATAGAATTCTAGATTTTCCCATCATTTAAAACTCTTGGAATATTACAAATTATCTTCCAATATCCCCTCTTAATTTGTAATTTTCAGCTACTGCTTGAATTTATCAATTTTTTTGGTAGTTACCGCCTTTGTGAGAATGTCAACTGGTTGATCATTGGTGTTGATAAACTCCAAACTTGCTTCTCCTTCATTCACCAAATCTCTGATGAAATGATGCTGCAGCTCAATGTGCTTTGACCATGCATGAAACACCGGATTTTTTGTCATGGCAATTGAGGACGTATTGTTGCAATGAATGGTAGTTGGATGTTGCTGTGATTGCTTCACGTCAGAGAGCATTCGCCTAAGCCAAATGGCTTCACATGCCGCGTCGGTGGCTGCAATGTCCTCAGCTTTGGCAGAGGATAATGTAATAGTCTTTTGCTTCTTTAAGCACCAAGAGATCAGCTTTGTGCCAAGACAAAATAATTAACCTGATGTGCTTTTCCTGTCATCCAATGATCCAGCCCAATCACTCTCAGTAAATCCTGCTAGCTTGTTGTCATCTTCTTTCTCATACAAGAGTCCATGTGTCTTTGTTCATTGAGGATGCTTCAACACCCTTTTTGCTGTTGCATGATGACGAAAATGACATCTCTTAACACCAAAATATCTAGCAATACTCAGTTTTTTATTATAAAACTGTTGGAATTTTTATTACAGAGGAAGCGAATAAGAAAAAGATAATTTAAAATATATAGCTATATTAAAAAATTAGATGTGTTCGGAGATATAGGGCAGAGCTCCTACTTGTAGAGAGTATGAATAAGGAATTTGATATGAGATTCTATGTTTTATTATAGCATAGGATGCCCTTTATATAGGACTACCTGCTTAATTGTTGGTGAATGTATCACCAATCCCTAGAGGACTTTACAACTTACGATGTGTTAATACACATTAATAATAACATCCATCCAACTAGATACATGAACCCCAAATTCCTAGAAAATTATGGATTACAATTTCCAACACCCCTCCTTTAGACATAATTTTCTCGACCTTAGTCATGGCCTTTAGCTTTGCAATTTCTTCCTTGAGTTCCTTGTTCTCTTGCATCAAGCTGCATATCATGGAAGTTAAATCCTCAACTTCAAAATTAAGAACTTTTTTTAAATATTGAATTGCAACTTTTGCCGCCTCTTGTTCAGCCTCTTTACATGTTATTATTAATGTATTAACTTGTCGTAAATTGTAAAGTCGTCTAGGGACTGGTGATACATTCACTAATAGTCCTTTATAAAGGACATCCCACTAAGAAGCACATACACTTAAGGAAGGTGACGTGTTTGATACTTAAACTGACACCAATTCTAGTTTGTTATGGAGGTTCATCCATTTTTAAGTTGTGATTGTGAGGTGCTATGCCCCTCCATTTGCTTTACCATGTTAGATGGAATAGGTGAACCAACCTCTATTTTGGAGGTCCCATCTTGTCAATTTTATGCCCTTTGCAGGTGACTTGTGGACCTAAGAAGCACGTTGGGGACATGTTGAAATGGATAATTGTATATTATAAATTTTAGGGAAGAGAAGGACATTAATTTTAGCAGATTATGATCAAGTTAGAGATCAGCACAAGTTATACTATTATCATGACGTGATATATAGCCAAGTAGAGTTCACCAGAGCTATACTATAATCTTTTCGGTCATTTTGGTTTGGGAGTTATCGGTTATGATTTCTTCCGACTTCAAAGACTGTTGCCACTTCCGGGAATAATTTTCCCCAAACTGTGTTCTTCCAGTCTTTTCGAACCGGGCCAGCTTTATATTGCTACACAAACCTACCAAACTGAGCTCCAAATGTTGGTTGTTTGAGAACCCCGATGGGTTTTGCTCCACCTGAAAATGTTTGTTAAATTTGTTCTCATTCAAACTCTTGCTTGAATTCCTAGTAAAGATATGGTTAGCAGGAGGTCTTCAATTGTAAATTGGCATATTTGTTTGAGAGATCTGTTGGCTTTGAAAATGAAACTTACCCCATGTGTGTACCTTTTGTGGTTTCCTTTTCAGGTATGTTCAAGTGTTTGGTAATAAGTGCAAGAGGTATGTGGAAGGGGGTATTGGTCATTCTCACTGAGGATGAATATGGATGGCACGAGTCGCACGATTGCTGTATCCAGCTATTGGCATTCTCTTCTATGTAATGTGCCTACAGACAAATACAATACTGTATTGTAAGTACGGAAACGCTGTGTGTTTGTATTTCTGATTATGGTATATTGGTCTGCTAGTATGTATAAGAACTTCTCGGAATCAAGGGTTTGGATTGTCATCAGTTGGAACTGACTGAACCCCCAGACTGTTGTCAGAACCACCACCACTTCCTCCAGACTTTTGGATTGTCACGTGACTGTTGGTTATACTTTTGTTGCTCCAGGGCGGTGCTGGGTTCCCAGCATGGTAGTTCCGTGATCAGAACCGCAATTGTCTTCTGAAAAAAAAAATTTATTGTTGAAAATCGAACTCATACTTCCATTTTCTACAGACAAATGCGAAGTTTGATCACATGCTTTTGATTAACTTAGGGCATTGATAATGCCACGAAGCATTTGTATTCTGCCACGAGAATTTATGCAATGCGACTATGTTGCCCTCGTGCTACCCCAAATCTGCTTGTATGTTGCCTCTTATATTTCTGTTTCGGTCAGGCTACACCTGAGCACAGAGAAGGGGAAGAACACTCAGGAGGGTAAAAATGTCTCCCTATTAAAGAAGTCATGGCACTAAAGAAACTTGTCGTGGCATTAGGATTAGCGCCACCCTTAACTTAATCTGTTCCCATGGATGATTCACTTTAGCTAGTGCTAACGATGATTGATGATTGCTTTAACTCAGCAAAGTAGGGATGGCCATCCTAGTCGAGCCGCACCACCCCCCATTCCCCACCCTGAATGGGTAGCGAATTCAGGGGTTTTTTCAGGGATCGGGTAAGATTTGGGAATGATTTTTTTTTAAAAAGTTGGGAACGGGTAAGGGATGGGTATGAGTCAATTCCTGTCCCAAACTTGACCTGCCCCCATCCCCACCCGTCCCGAATCCCCGTTATAAACATACGTTAGTTAGGGTTTTATAACTTTCATCCATTTTTCTAATTTCACATTTACACAGCCGCACCTCATTAAGCCTCAACCTCTCCTTAGCCTACATATGCCATTCACTACCAAAATTTGAGTAAAATTATAACATCAAAAGAAAACCTAACCTGATTAATACAGTTCTCCTTTCTCAGAAAGAGAGAGAAAACCCAACTATAAAATAGTTTATCACTCATATTTTCTTTAGTCATTCATGCTCTGTTCCCAATTGTGTTGTTCCCAGTTTGCCCCAAGCTTCTGAATAATTTCTTAATTAAATTTAAGTCAACGAGTTGATTTTGGCTTCACATTTTCTCATGAATGGTTTTACATTTGTCGAATCCCCAATTCCCTAGGGATCCCTGTTCCCCGACCTGGGGTGGGGATGGAGGGTAAAAATAATTCCCCAGTGGAGATTTGGGAGGGGAGGGGATGGATGTGGGTGGGTGGATCGGGGATGGGGACAGAGGTATCCGCCCCCAACCCTCCCTAGGAGAGTGATTTCCATATTCCGAACTGATCAACACCCTCTTTTTCGGAGTGTGAAAATCCATCACTTATATATATCTCGGGTCGGGGTAATTTCACCGGTTTTGAAGAGTAGTGACCCGTGATCCAACTGAAACCCGAAAAAATATCAGTATTACAATTCCATGTCAGACCGAGTGAATGTTCAAATTGCCCGATCAACATCTAGTCAAGTCGGGTTGGGCGGGATCAGGCGGGTTTTTGCTCACCCCTAACCCTCCCCATGGCCAACCCTACATCAAAGTATGATTGTAGGGTCGCTTTTACATGTCCTTTTTTTTTTTGTTTTGAAAATGTCAAGATATCATATCAAAAGCCATCCGGCACCGATTATATCGAGAGACGGGAATTAAACCAAAACCACTAGCAGCCTCTGTTCTGTGCTTGTTCCCATTCTAAACTTCTATGAGGCTTATACTAACCTAAAAATAGAAATCAAAAAGAAAAAAACCTTTATTTTTATATTAGCCCAGTTTCCCACTTGATAGGAAGAAACTTTGATAAAATCTCAGATTTTTACATTAAAAATATGAGATTATCACTAGACAAACTTTGAGATTTTATCAAAGTTTCTTCCTCATTTGATAAAATCAAGGGTATCAAGTGGAAAATTGGGCCTAAAACAAAATATAGACATTGTCTAGTGATCTATCCATAATCTTTTTTTCGATTTCTTTCACTATCTCTTTATGTAAGTAATACGGAGTAATCTGAAAATCGTTTTTGTTTCCTCCATAAATAAGCAAACTAGGCCACCAACTCGCAAACACATTTGCCTAAGCAGACCTCCATTTAGTATTTAGGAATGAGGACTATTATCAGTTTTATCAAAAACATGAACCAAAACTCCATTACTAGTCTCAGGTTGCTAATACAATTTAACTGCAAAAAGAATACCCAAAGAGGGGAAAAAAGTACCAAAAAGACAAGCTAAAATAGAAGACACTGACCCAAAACCTAATACTAATATAGAAAAAGCCCTAAGCATAACTAAATCTTAACCCTAGACCTAAATAAACATGCCTTGAGATTACTAGCACTTGTTTCACTACTCATTTCAATCCTTTTTCACTACTACATCTAAGCACTCCTATCCCCACATCACATCTCTGTACAAAGAACAAATGAACTAAGAAATGGACAAACCAGCAAGAGAGAACATGAAGACTAACGGAGTAAATCAAGGCAGTAACTTGATTATACCGATTGCTCAAATGCAACCCACCGAAGGATTACGATTCGGAATGAGTTCCGGCTCGACGGTTGTAACGTCCATACCCGCGGAACTTTTCTCCCCACCTTTGCTTCTCATCTCAATGACCTTCTTGTGAGAGTTGGAGTGCAACGACGGAACAAACGTTGGGCTAGCTGCAGGCCGGTACTCGGGGAAGAGCCTTCCCGACTTGAACCGGACCCCACAAGCATTGCAGAGGCTTTTTGGGCCCATTGGGCCAGCCCTCCACTGTGGTGTCTTGGTTATCTGACAGTGCATGCATTTCCTGACAGATTGCGCTGGAGTGTTGTTTGGATTCACCTCAACAGGAAGACCCGACGGAAGCGAAAATTTTATTTTCTTTTTCTTCTTATGTTCTGCCTCTGAAGCCTTTGGAATCTTGTTCATAGGATGGGACTCCACAAAGTTCTCGGATTCCAAGGAGGTTGGCGAGATGAGCTGCATCGCCGGGCGGGGATTGAAAGTTGCCGGGCGAGGACGCTTGCTACGCGCTCGCTGAGGACCGAGTTGAGGTGAGCTGAGGGGCATAATGTTCTTTTCACCTGAGCTGGAAGAACTGCTGCTGCTGCTGCTCTCAAGAACAGAGACAGGACTGGAAGTTTGGAATTGATTGTGAGAGAGCTTCTGGTTGAGTGCAGAATTTTGTTGGTCGATGGTCATGCCTTCACTGCAGAAAGAATCATCCATGAAGTTCGAAAGCCATTCGAGATGCACGACGTCTTCGTACTGAGAGAAAAACAGAAAGCCAAAGGAATGAATCAGATTAGAAAAAGGATCATTTGCTCCATATTCATCAACAACAACAACAACAAAATCGAGACCAGACAATCGAAAGGCAATCCAACTTTGGTTTTTCGCCACACGGTAGTTGTTAGTATGCTACGTTACTATAAACGGTTGATGCAGTTCCATGAGCTTGAACTCCAAACCTTACGACCGATGTGAAACATCACGAACTGTCCCGTAACATCATTCTAGTTTTCAAAATCGGTTTAGCATAATATTCGTCAGTTTTTTCTAGAAAACGAATTGTTCTCATGTCTTATTCAATATCTACCGGAAATGATCTTCGATGTTTCAATCTTTTGTTTTCAGGAACGATAAATGTTCATAAAATTCCTAAAAAAACCAAGCTTGTGGGGGGAAAAATTGAATTTATTCTGAAAACTGAAAGAACAACAGCATCAATGTTCCCAACCACCGGCAAGTAAAATGGGCCCAGATATTCAATAATTTGGTTGGTTATGAAACCAATTTTTACAATTTCCACATTATTACGCAAAAGGGAACTTGGCAACCACTCTGGAAAACTCCATGTGATAGGTGAAATGAAGGAACAACTACCAATTTACTATGCAATTTACTTAAACACGCCATACTTTTCTCACCAAATTTTAACAGCCTGGACACATGGACCCCGAGACTCTATAGCGTAGGAGTGCACTATATGGGTGTAGTGCGCGTTCCATGTCGTCCATCTTATAATCATTGGTTCAGATTTCAAAAAGCATCTTATCTGTCCGCGGAGCTCGCAGTTCCCGGACTTAAAAGAACACTTTTAAATGACTAGATTGCGCACTACACCCCGGTTCCAAGACACAAAGGCAGTGGTAACTAGACTAATGGATGTGGATCCCACCTGCATTATCAAGTAGGGTCCGCTGCCATTGAGTACAAAGGTGGAAAAAAAAGTTCAGAAAACTTGATTACAATCTGCAGTAAAAAATTAAGTAATCATCTCAGCTAACGAAAATGCCCCCCGCTACCAAGAATTTGACTTTTGAACGAAAAGACGTCCAAATTTCGAGAGGGAAGCGTTCAATTCCGCTGCCTCTTTTTTCAATTCCTCTGAATCTTTCAAAAACGAAAATTTTCCAATGTAAATTTCTAGATGAATGGACAGTTACACAGGGAAAAGTCAATTAATAAAATAGAGTTCTGAAATTAAGAGAATGACCAAGACACACAATAATGTGTGAAAGATAACGTGATTGCGAGTTTTTTTTTTTCAAAGAGAAAATGATTTGATTGTTACGGAGAACACTAAAATACTACGAAAATACCACCGCCGTACATTTTAAATCATTCTGACCAGGAAAAGCAGCGTTAACGACCACGCAAATCTCCTGTGGTCTCGGGAACATTTAAAAAAATCTAGATGCTTTTCTATAATTCAGAGAAACCACAATCATTATTTTTTAACGCTATGCTCGTATTTATCACTTTTACGACGATTCCTCTCTCACTACGACGCGAATTATATTTTTCTACCAAAACCTAAAGAAGTTATCTGGGAAATAAACCATATGAAATATAACTCCAAACAGAAACTCGGTCCCAAAAACAAAATGACAAGATTCTGAGTGCTCACCGGAACTGGAACGGCGAGCTCCGCGGATAGGTCAGACCCGCTATGGCTGTTGTTGAGGGAGAAAAGCGGACCTGCACCCGAGAAAGAATCCGACGACCAAATGCTCGAGAAATCCGTGCATTTGTCGTCAGCGGGGACATCGATTATGTCGCCGAATTGATCAAAGAAGCTGCCGCAGTCTATCTCCTCGTTGAACTCAGTCCCGGCCATTTTCTTTTTCCCTTATGTAATTTTCCTGAGAAACAGATAGGAATTGCCAAGAGAAGGTGAGACAATTTGTACTCTGCTTGTGACAATGTGTCAATTATTTTTGAGCACCACATGTGCCTTGTGGTGGAAATCAGCTTAAAAAGTAGAGAAATTTTCTTTCCAAATTTGGGGGATTTTGAGAATCTGACACATTGAACCCAAATTTAAACAATCTCTCAGTCAATTCAACATTTAACAGAGAAATCTCGGTGCTTTATTGCGTGAATTTCCTTCCAGAACACAAAAACTTCGTTCAAATTACCTCCAATTTTCATGGAAAATTTGGTCCATTCAAGGGGCAGTGTGTAAAGATTTTTAAGATTGGAGTCTTAAATTTCACAAAACTGACTTCTTTACGAGGCAAGTCAATCTCTCACTCACAATACTGTAACCCAATTTCAATCAATAAGCCAGTTTGTGGTTAGTACGGAAACACCTCAAACTCAATTTCTCTAGAATTGATTTTACGCCCTAATTTCAAAGGGGAGTGATTTCCACACCCCTAAATTGTTATACACGCCTCATTTTTGTCTTCTAGTGAAAATTTCAGTAAAAGACAAAAAAGAAGGAGCGGATAACAATTTGGGGAATGTGAAAATCAATTACCAAATTTAAATCTTTTTAATAAGAAACTTTTGTGAAGGGGAGAGATTTCCACACCACTAAATTGATACACTCTATTTTTTGTCTTCTAGTGAAATTTTTTATGTAAATTCACCAGAAGACAAAAAAAATGGAGGGTGGATGTCAATTTGGGTGTGTGAAAATCAATTATCTCAGTGCTGCTTTTGCTTTTTTAAAGGTAATTGATATTCACACCCCTTTTCTTGTCTTTTAGTGAAATCTTACATATGAAAATCTCACTAGAAAACAAAAAAAAGTGTGGATAATAATTTGGGGCGTGAAAATCACTCCCCTTTTTTAAATAAAATTTACAAATTTGCTCATAATTTTTTTTAAAATTTGACAAAAATGAATATTGTTAGAACAGTTAAATTCACCGAAGTGCACCCGTAATGCCGTTGGGCCTGAAGTCTCTTAAGCAATTTGCTCCTAAAATTACTCCTATAAAACACCCACAAACAGAGGAAAGAAAAAAAGAATGGATTTTTGGAGCCAAACCTTGAATATCTTTGTGAGAGGACTTGAAGGCAGCTCTATGGATAACACAATGTCTAGTAATACCTGCAAAGAAGACAGAAGAAGAAAACCATTAGGAATACAAACCAGAAAGAAAATGTACAGAAAAAAGAAAGAAAAGATCACAACTTTATGTACAAAAAAAAATAAAAAAAAATCCATTTTTTCCTTTTGTGAATTGGACTCAAATGAGCCCAATTTGGTCTACTCGAGTACAAATTTCTTTTCTTTCCATCAATGGGTTTTGGGTTTTGCTCTGTGCTTACTCAACACCCAAACAGAGTCCCAAATTTGCAGTAATAAAGCTCCAATTTTGAGAAACAAAAAAACCAATTATACCCTAAAAATTGAAAGGAGAATGCAGAAGAGAGAGGCAAACCTCGTGAAACAAATTCCCGCCCAAACTTGTTCTTCCTGAAAAGTAGTAGTACTCTTCTATTTACTATTAATTAAACCCTAAAAAGCCCCTAGTTAACAAAAATGGTTTGAAACCCAGAAGAGAGAGAGGGAGAGGGAGAGGGAGAGGGAGATGGGGGTTTGAGAATGGAGTTTGAAAGGAGAGAAGAGGGAGAGAGAAAGAGCTAAAAAGGAAGGGGACGGTAGGTGAGGGTCCTCCTTCGTTGCTAGCTGTCTTTTACTGTCTCCTTCTACTTCACTGTCGTCATCTTCAAGTCTTCTCTCTCTCTCTCTCTCTCTCTCTTTTATTTCTCTCTCTCGTCTGATTACTCGTCCCTACCACAACACGGGTCCCACACGGCACCGCTCTCTCTCCCTTTCATTTCCACCCTGTCAAATTTACTTACCATTTCAGACATATACACGCATTTACATTTATAAAAAAAAATGGGTTTTGTTTTGTTCTACAAAATAAAAAATAAAAAAATTACTGTAAATTTTTATTTTTTTATGCTTTTGAGGTTGATGTATCGTAAGAGAATGATATATCTCGTAAAATGTAAAAAGGCAGTAGAAAACAATTTGCGAAAATAGACATTTTCTATTTGCATTATAGGACATTTTATATAAATAATCCAGTTTTCTATACATGAAAAATGTATTTATATTTTTTAGAACCACACACTCTAATTTTTATTTTTTAGTGTTCAAAATACACAAGGCATAATTTTCAAAACACCCTAAAGGACAATTTTTAGAGCGTGATTAGTAAAAAGTGGAGCGCCAAAATTATTTTCCAAAATATATATACCTAATAAGATATGCATAATGTAGCAGTGAATACATATAGATATTAGATATGAACTCAGTTTCGCTGCGGCTCAAATTTAAATTGCATAAAATTAAAAGAAGATAATAACAATTTCTTGAAATGGCTTTTAACACGCGTTCTCTGTGCTCTTTTCAGTTGTCACGCCATTGATATACAAGTGATAACTATTACGTAGGCTGGACAAAACTTTTATCACGATAATAATACTATCAGCGTTACGATTGTGTCGTTACTTACATCATAAGTAAACGTTCATAATTTGGTAATTTGATTTCCACTCATTTTTTGTTAATTATATTAATTTTTTTGTCAAATTCGTACATGAAAAGGGTAATTTCATAAATTTACGCGCAATATGACAAAAGAAAAGTATTTGTTTTCATATAAGGAAAGTTTGAAAAAAATCGCGAATAAATACACAACAGGATAGATAGGGATGCATAGACGCGTAATAACGCCGTTATTTACGACACAGATTTTCACTGTCAACACACTTCCTTCCTTAAACCGCTAATTAATGCGGGAAACTTCTAACTACGTGGGACAATTTTTGTCTTCTAACGCCGTGGTGTTGTGCACGCGCGTTTGTTATTGACTGTGTGTTTATTTTGACGTCAGTCGGACCAATGGGGTTGGAGCGTGACACTAGGCGCGTGAGGATAACATTTTGAGAAAGGAAGTAAAAAATTAAGGGAAAAAAACAGCTAGGAATTGTATTTCGCGTCGAATTAATTGCGTTCACTTCCTCTATTTGTAGATTTCAAGAAAATTTTGAAAGAAAGAGAAGCATGTGGATAAAATGATAAGGAAATGAGTCATTTCTTTTTTGAAAATTTATTTGCTCTAATCCCAATTAAAAATAAATGTTTGATATATGTGAGTGATGTAATTTATCTAATACTAGCGGATGACCATACCTAAAAGCACGACGAAACATGATATATTATCAACTTAACTAAACTATCCGCTTAACTCGATAGTTTTACCCGGCAAATGCAATTTACAACTACCTTCAGTCACCATTTTAGGACGTTTTCCTCTTTGATTAAAAAGTGAAGAAGAGAGGTGGGTAAATTTATTAAGAGAATATTTTGTGCATCGTTTAAAAAGAAATTATGCAACGGCTACAGCCTTTTAACATGAAAATATGATTGAACGATTGTTGATGCTACTTTGTTTATATGCCTAGATGTTTTTCGCTCTCTTTCATAATGTATATTATGCTAATAACAATATGAACCATTCAATTTGTATAGTCTATTACTCCCTGTAGACTTAAAGTTCACATTTTTTAAGGAAGATTAAATTAGTTATTTTGGTAACCATTTTTATATTTTTAAGAATATTTTAAAGAATTTTGATTAAATCTTGGTTCATGCAAAAATTATTCTTTGAGTTTCTCATTTGCTAAAATGGGAAACTCATAAAATCAAGTGGGTGATTTTAGCAAACGAGGAAACCAGGCGTTGAAATCAACCCACTTTTCTTTGCTAAAATGGGTTGATTTTAGTATCTGTTTTTCTCATTTGCTAAAATCACCCACTTGATTTTATGAGTTTTCCATTTTAGCAAATAGAAAATCAAGCCGCGTAGTCATACTTCAAGGTCCCAAAAATCTTTATTTATGGGAATTGTATAATCTGTTTTATAAAAATTCCTAAAATGAACTTTGTTGGGCCTAGGGCTGCAAATGAACCGGCCAGTTCGCGAACTATTCAAAGCTCGTTTCGGTAAGGGCTCGTTCGAATTCAATTCGTCTATTAAATGAGTCAAACCTGAACTCAATTTTAAGCTCATTCTGTAAACGAGCCGAACCTGAACAGTATTCACGAACCCGGAGTATATGCCTATATCTTATAAAATTTCTCATATAACATTTAATATGAATAAGTTTTAGAATGTACATTATGAAAATTCTATAACTTGAACAGTAAAAATATTTAAAAGAACAGTAAATTTACATTGTTATATGATTTTTATAATTTTGTATGTATGAACATGTTTATGTATAAAATAAAAATTATATTTGCAGTTTTAGACCTATATGAGAGCATAAATATCTAATACTCCCTCCGTCCCAAATTGTTGGTCTTTCTTTCCATTTTGGGATGTCCCAAAATACTTGTCCTACTTCTAAAAACATCCATCAAAACAGAGTCACTTTCCAGTTTTACCCTTAAAAAATACTTTTTCCATCTTAATTGTCTTGTCCATTATCTTTTATTTTATGACGGTTCTTATAATTTTGAAAATTTTGTATAATAAAACTAATTGATATCTATCAAACAAGATCCATATTGCATATGTTTTGAGTTTTATATAACAAAGTAGCTCCACAAAATTGGTCACAGTAATTATTGACTGGATTTAGGGGCAAAACAGAAAAGACAATACAAAAATTTCACACCCCTTAAAAACCCATTTCCCCAAAAGGGGCAAGCAAATTGGGACGGAGGGAGTATTTTTTTACTTATAAAGGCTCGTGAATAAGTTCGATTTCGACTCAAACCTAGGGAAGCTCGGCTCGAGCTCGGCTTGTCAGATTTTTATAGAGTTCGAGCTCGACTCGAGTTCGCTTAAAAACTTAACGAACATAACCTGAACACTTGAAGACTCAGCTCGATTCGGCTCATTTGCAGTCCTTCCTGGGCCCAGAGTGGCTATCTAGGATTTTTCAAACTCTGTGTCTAAAACCCTAATCTGATGGAAAAGAGCCCACCAAATAAATATTGTGGAGAAACATAGGGGAGAAGAAGTCCATCAAACTCCAGCAATTACCTCCATCGATGGAAGAGAGGAAGAGACTCATGGTGATGCTCATGTCCATAGAAGAGAGAGGGTGAGAGGAGAGAAAACGTTTGTTTTTCTTTTTTTATAAGAAAAGTTTAAGTGTAAAAATGAAGAAAAAAATTATGTTATACTGAAAAAAGAAACATTGCCTATGGAGTGAGGAGTAAGGAGGTTCCTTCGGGGACATCCGAGCTTTGTAGTATTCGAGCTCGAGTTTGGTCGAGCACTTAACGAGCCGAGCTTATATAATTGAGCTGAGTTAGGGTAATTTACTTATCATGCTTTCTTAAATAAGTCAAGCCTATATAATCGAGCCGATCGAGATAAGGTATTTTACTTCTCGAGCCTTCTTAAACAAGCCGAGCTTTACTGAGCTTATTTACTAAATGAGCTTAAAACTCAAGCTTGAGGTCTGCTCGATTAATAAACGAGCATTGCCGAGCCTTAATGAGTTGAACCACGAACTACTTGCAAGCAGCTCGGTTCGTTTGCAGTTCTAATTGGCCTTGTTCGTTTTGGGTCTTGAGACAGGTTTTGTCAATTATTAATCAATAATTACTCACATTTCTGTCCAATTATTACCTCTATTTTTAAATATTACTCTCATTTATTTTTCTCCAATCATTACCCCTTATTTATCAATCATTACATTTATTTCTCCCTTCAATCAAAACCCAAAATCCAAAACCTAAAACCCAAACCAAAGGGAGTGTATCTTTTATTATTGGTGAAACTCTGTATAGATTGACCTATCAGTGAGGAGTTAAGTTACTTTCTTTTCAAAAAAGAAAGAACTTCGTAGATACTGCAATAATGCTACGAAATAGTTTCGTTTTGGTAAAATAGAAGGAATTAGTTAAGACGAGTAATAAACAGTAATAGTTTAACATTGCAGAAAAATGTGCAGTGTGTCCATCAATTGCTCTTTCACCGGTACATGTAGGACGGAAGAAACGCATTTAATCAAGAGATTAGTCGAGGCAAAATGTTTTTGGACACCTTCAATGAGCAAAAAAGAAGAAGATAAAACGGTACAAAAGAAATCAATGTTTTTTCTTCATTTTTTATCCGCAAATCGCTTGCGCGCTTACTAGTACTAGCTAGAAGGTGGTTTGACTAATTAAAATGGGGAGTTTCCCATTTGCTAAAAGTCCTAAATGTGTTAAACAAGAATTTCGAGACAGGTTATTTTCTTTACATGCATTAACAAATTTTAGCACTTTTAGCCTGTTTAGCTAAAAACGGGAAACTCACCCTATAACCTGAGAACAACTTGGGTGCACGTGGGGTACCGCACACGTAATGCCCGAGCGCGCCTCTTGGCCATCCAAAAGTATTTTGGACGGACTAGATTTCTTCCTCCCTCTCTCCTCTTTCTCTCTTTAAAATCTGAACCGTCCAAAACACTTTTAGATGGCTGATATGAGCGCTGAGTACCGTTACGTGGTACCCCGTCGGCACTCAAGATTTTTCTCCTACAACCTAAAACATATTGGGAAAGTGGAGAAAAACTTGGGTATAAATAGGGTACCACGTGGTGCCCCTCGGCACGTCGGGGCTGTCCAAAATGTATTTGGATGGTCCGGAATTAGAGAGAGAAACAAGAGAGAGAAAGAGGCGAGAGAGTGTTTTAATCCAGACCGTCCAATACACTTTTAGACGATCCGAATGTACCAAAGAAGCACAATGTCAGATCCTACTCTATTTGCCCCTAAGTTTTTCTAGGGAAAGTGAGAAAACAAATGGATAAAAGTGACCGGCCAACATAAATATTTTTTGTCTTGGATTCAGCCCTCCTTTCACTATCTTTTAAATGACTTAAGGCATACTCCTCTTCCACAACACATAAATTTATAGGTTTAAACCTACATGTAAAGATACATAAAATACTCCAATATACATTTGCATGCATTATTATGTAATGAAAGTGGGCAAGAAAAAGAAAGAAGTCGGCAGGACTGAAAAAGCTTCTCCTCCTCTTTTAACTAACTTGGGTTTCACTCTTTGAATCACATCTTTCAGAAGGAACTTTTTCTCTTTTCATAGAAAGGAAATTGATTCAACCTAATTTATTTTCAAGGATTGGGTTTGGTGCACTTGCCACTATGCCCTCAATACCTAACACCAATGACTTTATATATATATATATATATATGAACTCAGGACCCTGCTGAGCGGTCCGCTCGGCAGGCCTTGCAAAGCACATCTCGCCATCCAAAGGTATTTTTGATGGCCCAGATTTGAGGGGTGTCGAAAGGTGTTTTGGGTATTTTAACTCCCCTCAAATTTGGGCCATCCAAAACACATTGGATGGCCGAGATGTGCTCGGCAAGCCCGGAGCTCTCAGCAGAGCCCCCGGGTTCTATATATATATAGATGATGATCTTTACGTGTGCATGTGAGATATGCGAGTGCTTATCCTAGGTTTTCCTTTTTTCTTCTTAATTTCAGAAGGCAATGGTTAATTATCAATTTATTCCTTCGCTTGAAAGCTAAGAAATAAAGTTGTTGCGACATACTAAATCTTGAAAGAGAATATTAGTTTTTGATAAACAAATTAATACCCAACAAGTGTATTGTCAAGTGGTTGAATATCTTAAACATGCAGAACATGTTGTAGTCTTTTTTCCAAAAATTCTCATTTCTTGATTTTCAAATGAAGGTGTAGTTGGTTAAATATTTTATAATTTATTTATTTTTTTACATTTCTAAACTCAAGATTAAAATTTTGAAATTACTTATTCATCTTGATGAGGACAATTAGCAATAAAAAATTACCAAAGTTCGGTAAAGACCAAAATAAATCACAATAGAAATATTTTTGGTTTATCTTAGTTCTTTACATTTTTTCAATTTGGATAAAAATATTTTAATCTTTATTTATTTTTCTCTTCGAGCCGAATCTCAAAAGTTAAATGTTCTAACCCTCGAAAATAGTTCATAACAACAAAAAATGGAAAATATTAAAATAAAAATAATTTCAATCCAAACTTAAGCGAAGAATTTTTAATAAATCTTTTGTTGGCACGGTGATCTAGGTCTGGAACATAAGAGTTTGCTTCTTCCTAGATATCAATTAAGTATGAAATCTTCTAGTTGCCATCAATTCTTGTGGGCTCAATTCATGTGAACCTTTGTCCCAGATTTTATTTAGTTGAGGTACCTATAACTTGGTTGAAACACGTTAAGGGGGTGTTTGGGTGCCTGGCTATTGGTTTTCCACATTCTCGTTGTCACGTTTTGCTTTGTTTGGGTGCTTGGAGCTAGCGAAAACTCAGTTTTTGAAAACAGCTTCACCGTTTTTCACGATCCAGACAAGAAGTGAAAAAGAGATTGGATGCTACTTTTACAACTTCGACTTCTCATCATGATTTTGGGAGAACACCCAAACTGCATTATGCACATTTCTCAATTCTCACAAACACTTCTCTCATATTCAAAACACATTCTGACCATAATACAAAAAATCAAATATTTGAAAACAAAAGGTTAAAAACTAGGCTTCCAAACACCCTCTAAGTTATTAAACAAATACAAACTCTTTTGTGGCTAGAAATCTTCTATAACTTTCTAAATTTTTTATTTTGCCATATTTCTTAGGAATTATATATTCTTGACAACAGCAAATCAACATGTCTATCACTTAAATTAGTCTGGATTTGTCGGCAGGGTAAAAAATATTTCATGTGTAAGAGACATCAATCAAAGGCAAGAGCACATGGTTTGAAGTACTTCGTGCAAAATAGTTGACAAAAAAAAATCTCTCCCCCCCAGTGTCTTATTCGTGCACAACAAATGCGAGTTATTGGGACTTAATTAAGCATTAAACGCCACCAAAAACGGACTTGATTTTGACTGATCACAAGCGCTCGAGGTTGGCTTCTTTTGTCTGCTCAAATCATACACCAATGGGAAATGCTAAATTCCGCCCTTACCCGGTGGAGGATAATGTGTAAAAGATGGGTTGATATTTGAAGTGTATACCCGTGAAATGTGTATTGAAATCCGAACTTATCTATCTTTATGCTAATATTATCCTCGCCCACTTGAAAAAAGTGTAGACCCGTGAAATGTGTATTGAAATTTGAACTTATTTGTCTTTATGTTAATATTACCCTCTGCCTAGTGAACGGAGGTTACAAGACCCTATTTAAATTTATCAAATGTGATTTGTGTTTTCATTAGTTAATTTTGCTTATTAATTCGATTACTCACAGGTCAAGCTCTCACGTTACAGTACTGTTTGTGTGATCTTTCGTTGTGGTTTAACTTCTAATTTTCAATCGAAAGGAGCATTAGAGACATTTTATAGTGATATTTTACATACATGATCATATCACGTTTGTCTTGAAAAAAAATGAAGTGGCTTCTAAGTTGCAAAACAAATGCATCCTAATTACGTGGTTGTCAGATACACGATCAACTAGATTGTTTTCGCCAATTGCTAAAAATTAGCTTGGTAAATTTTTGTTTAGATAAATTTATAAAACTTGAAATGCCTCGTTTTCAAATCACAACCCCATCTCCATTGTATTTTCCCTCCAAAATATAGCGTTATTGACGTTAATAATTAATTAATTTATAGCTGAACAATCGATACTTCGTTATAAACTCAAACTCTGAGCTTAGGGCTAGTTTAGTAATCTTACTTCATTACAAAATCGCCCTCGAAAACATTGCACTGGGCTAAGGGTCACAGATGAACTAAGCTGAATCTTGTAGTGTTGAAGCTCGACTCGTATACTAAATGAGTCTAAAATTAGCTTAAATTTGTCTTGGTTATAAATGAATTGAGCTTTTAAGGAGCCTAATATTTGAGCTTGAGCTTGACTTGGTTATAAATGAGCTGAGCCTTTAAGGAGCGGAGCCCGCGCTAATTTACTTATCAGACCTTTTTTAACGAGTCGAGCCGAGCTGATACAAACGAACCGAGTTTTTGCAAACCAATTTAAGCTTTTGAGTGTTAAGTTTTTTTTTTATCGGCAAAATAATTTTATTAATCTTTGGAGAAAACATACAAAGATTAAAAGGATTAAGGAAAAACGGTATCACAACGAACCTCAAGCATCCAAACTAGATTGGCACACTAGAGACCGACAATCATATGCTCCAAAGACCTTAAAGATCGATTCATTTATCAAACGAATTTAAAATTCGAGTTCGAGCTTAGCTCAATAAAACGAACCCGTTCGTTTGCCGTCCTAAGGCTACTGTGGTAATTCAAGTTGACTAACCCTCGCACGATGGGCGGAATTGGGTACATGTGCAGTACAGTGAGAACACGTACGGCCCCACGTTGCGTGGGATCAACACGCATGTTACGGATTACCGGTAAAGACTCATCCACACGTTGTGCCAACGTGGCAACGAATTACCGGCCTGATTCCCTGTGGAGCCCAAAACCCTCCGAATCAAACTGCGTAACTAGCTGGAGGTCATGTGATGTGGCTTTGCCTGGGGATTTGAACTTTGAATTTCCAATCATTCTCGGTACATAAAATATAGGAGTACTCCACTCCTCCTATACTTGAGAGTTCCTTATGAGTCTTGCTATTCGTACATTCCTAGGTGCACCGATGGTATACTGACCAGCATCGGAGACCCATTTGTGGATTTCACACGGTAAATTCGAACCGTTAGATTATCTTAAAATCATTTTCTGACGGGCCCTGAGCGAGAATCGAGGCAATCGGACTGCTCTAAGTGCTTGATCCAAAATCACCCCATTTCATGCAAAAAAAATGGGATGAAATGAGGTGATTTTGGATCAAGCACTTAGGGCCGTCCGATTGCCTCGATTCTCGTGAGGGCCCCTCGGAAAACGATTTTAAGATGATCTAACGGTTCAGATTTGCCGTGTGGGACCAAAAAGTGGGTCCCTGATGCCGGTCGGTGCACCATGGTCGGTCCCTATAGGATTTTCGGTTCCTTATTGCATTTTAGAACGCCCTGAAATTGATGTTCACTTTTTAAAAATATCAATAGAAATTTGACAAACTATTATGCTCCATTAAAAAATTGCAATCTCAAAAATAGACAATGAAATGGGACGGAGGGAGTAATAGAAAACACATTTACAAATCGACGTTTAGGATGCACGAGGTTAACGGTGAAAACGAGCCAATATGATTTGAGTTTTAGGGGTCCGAGCGTAGCTGGTTTGAAATTTGACGAGCTCGAGTTTATACATACATATTTGGTAATAGATAATGTTTAGGTCAGCTTGCGAGCATTTCAAATTACTTCCTACATGACCCTTTCACAATTCTTTTATGCTTACATGTGAGCCAAGGTGGCCTAAAGAATTAGTAGTGGCTAGAAGAATCAAAAATGGGGTTCTTGGGAGAGAGCAAACCTTTAATTTTCTGGATAAGACTATCAGACCAACCCCTTGATTTTACTTCATTAAAATGCAAAAAACTTAGCCTACACATAAGAGTCAACCTACAAATTGCTCGAGTTCGACTTATTTAAAACGAGTCAAAAATTGTGTTCGAGCTCATCACATCAACTAAACCACCAGCTCTTAACGGGACGAGTCTTTAGCTACTCATAATTACACAAGGGCAGAGCTCACCATGGGCTAGGGTGGGCTCTAGCCTAGGTGGACTAAAAAAAATTATATATAAACCTTTAGCTCAATACATTTTAACTCATCCCATAATTTTTTTTTTGGCCTATTCATTCAAATCTCGGTCCAAACTTAGCCCAACTCACAATCCAGGGACTGATCTGTAACTAATTAAAAAAAAAGATTTGTAGCTAATCAAAAACAAAAAGGGGTGGGAGATGAATCTGAAGTGAACCCGAAGTCTATCTCTGAACTCTCAACTCTCTGTAAATACAAAACGAAAGAGAGGAGGTCGAGGATCGGAGAACCCATCGGCCATCACTGTCCTTTACTCCTTGCAATTGTCGTTCGCCTAGTCCTCGAAAACGCACATCGAACTGGTTAAAATGCTGGTTCTTACAATCTTTTGGGGTGAAATAATGTTTTGTTTTAGGGTTAATTATAATGGAACATCAACAACAACAAAAAAGGAGGGAAAACCCTCTTGTTCTTCAAACCAGTGGTGGATAAATGTTGTTTTTAAAAAGTGATACTCCTTCTCGGTCGAATGTTGATAATTCAACTACCAATGAGCAACCTCCTCCTAAAATTCAGCTAGTCGAATTTGATGATACTTTTCTTATCCAGAAGCCGAGGTTACATTTTCCAATATGGTAACTTCCCGTTAACCATCATGATGCAATTAGACGAGTTTATATACAAGTTTTTCGGACTAATTGATTTGATAATAAAACAAAGGAGTTCTTTTTGGAGAAATGAACTTATTTGATTTTTCTCTTTTCTATTCATCTTGATTGGGAATTTTAAGTAGTGACTTGTGTAGGTCATGGGTGTATAATATAGTAACCCATAGGCTTTGAGGTTGAATGGTCAAGATCATGCTGTCGAGGCACATCCCTTTTCTTGGCTGTATTTCACGTGCATGCTCCATCATATACCTGCCACCTCCACAAACCATTAAAACAATGACGCCGCAAATCAGGCTCTTCACAATCCAAAATCCACCGTATCAAACTTATATCGTGAGTCCGTGACACAACCAATCACATTCCTTTTTTCTTTTTAACTGTATAACTCAATCGCAATCGGACTCGACTACTGGTACAGAACCTTTTGCGTACAGAAAATGTATAACGATTTGTGGGCTTATTTTTTAGTCTCACATAAATAATTTGAGCCGTTCATTAATTTTCAAATGTTTTTTTGAATAATCTTACAAAAAATCAACTCAATTGGATATATATAACTGATTGATCCAAATTTCAAATTTTCATTCAGAGCAGGATTTTGAATGTAAACTTAAATTTTGGATCAACAACTACTTACATGTACTCAATTGAGCTAAATTTTTTACAAGGGCATTCGAAAAATTATTTATGTGGTACCTAAAAGTGGGCCGCACAAGCCATTGTACATTTTTTGTATGCTAAATATCCATACCCTTAGCATTTTCGATCACAATCATATCATTTCATAAGGCTCAACAGCCATGGCAGAAGTATGATTCTTAATGGGAGGGGACTATATCACATGGATTCATACATTAACAACAAAATACCATCTTTATATATTTAGAACACAATTTTGAAGAGACATTTCTTCATATTTTTTTGAAAAAGAAAGAAAAAACTAAAATATTTTACTAATAGGGTAATTGAAAGGTGTGTAGGGGCCAGGCCCCACATACACCCCTAGGACTGCCCTGCCAATGGAGAAAATTTTGGGTGCAAATAGGGTATGGGTGACGTGGTGCCCCCTCGGCGCATCCGAGCCGTCCAAAAATGCATCGGACGGCTCGGATTGAAACACTCTTTTTATTTTCTTTTCTAATTTTTTT
>JAXBDA010003007.1:0-37851 GCA_036023075.1 Gaultheria prostrata | reverse complement strand
TTTGCCTATAGATGAAAAATGGTGCTTCCATGTTAGGGTAGAATTGGAAACAATTTTTTTTACCCAATCCTATTCTAAGCAAAACAAACATGTTATTAGTAATCCCATGCTCTATTCCTGTGCAAAATAAACATGATGGAAGGATTCATCTCCTCATTAATAATCCCATCACATTATCAATCCAAATCCCAATCCCACCTCATTACCAATCCCTCCAAAACGAAACCTTGTATCAAACATGGCCTTAGATTTGAGATCGAGAGAGAAAATCCTCACTGAGAAGGAGTTATTCAAAGCGGAAAAATAGAGAAAACCCTCATCGCAAAGGATAAGTGAGGAAGGAAACATCCATCAAGGGTAAAACCTTCCCTTCCCACCGCCGCATAAAGGTTGTGGAAACCCTAGGGGGAGCCTTATCTGTAATTTCATCAGGAAACTTATCGGCATATTGAGTAGTCTAGCTAATAGGTATTTTATATAGCCGACAAAAAAAAAAAGAGCTACTTATTTAACACACACACACACACACACACACACACGGAGGATCAAAGACCAAAGTAAGAGATCCCTTACTTTGCTATGGTGCATACCTCCCTTCTCCCGGTCATATTTTGATGATCCGAACTGTTCAATGTGTTTAAAACATATTTTTCAAGGTGCTCGCAAGGAATAAGCAAAAAAAAAAAAAAAAGACCGGGAGAGGAGTCCGCACCGTAGCAAAGTAAGGGATACAATACGATTCCTACGAGGGATCCCTTACTTTGGTATGGTGTGGACATCCTCTCTCTCGGTCATATTTTGATGATCCGAAGCATTCAATATGTTTAAAACATGTTTTTAAGGGCCCCGCAAGGAATCAACAAAAAAATGACCGGGAAGGGCTTGATTCAAGCATTTTTTTTTCTTCATAAAACTGTATTCGGAACATCAAAATATGACCGGGAGAGGGGAAGTCTGCATTGTAACAAAGTAAGGGATCCCTTACTTGATCCTCCATGTGTGTACACATATTAGCAAATTTTAAGTTTTAAGTTCATTTCCTTTAGATTATTAATTTTTACTAATAACTAAAAAGTAGAAAAATCTAAGACCATGCCGCCACGTACTGAGCTAAATTTATGGTTACACTACTCGTGTCGCAGGTAATCTTTCTTTGGGTTTATCATCGTGCAATATTAAGCATCATATTATTTTAGTTTTCTAAATTCCATAACCAATTAAGCAATGTTTAGGGATGGACTTACTTGAGATTCTAAACTAGTAATAATGTTGAGATTTGGTAGATATATATGACAGTACTATGCGATTTGGTTGTTGGTCAAAGTGTGACTTTTTAAGTGATTCAGCAGCTAGCCTGCATGATACTTATGAATGCTCACTTCATTGGAAATTGGAATACACCTCCTAAGAAATATTATCCCATATTGCTTAGGAAAAAAATGAATAATCACTTAATATATGCTGGGACCTCTCCACTCATTGTCAATTAGTTTTGAGTTGGATGTTTTCACTTGGTATCAGAGCAGGGCCCATTCCACTCCACATTTAAAAAAAAAATTCACAATCCACACCCCACGACAGACCAGCAAAAAAGGCTGCACGATGATAGGACCCAAAAAGTGGCCACACGTGACAGACCTCAAATGCGGTTGCACGTGAGGGGGGATGTTAAGAAATATTGTCCCACATTGCTTAGGAAATGAATGAGTGATCACTTAATATATGCTGAGACCTCTCTACTCATTGCCAATTGATTTTGAGTTGGATGTTTCCACAACACCCTGCTCCAATTAAAATTAGCTGATCATTTTTTTAATTTTTTTTTTTCACTTTTCGTTTAATTCCAAGTTCTCAATCCCAATGGTGGGATTAACCCATCGATAGGTGGTTGAGGTTAAAATTTTGAAATTCATAGTAGCCAGTTGTTTTTTTTATTATATAATTTTGAGAAATTCTTTAGTTATATTCTACTCCTCTGGCCTCTTCAAACGATGAATTAATAATCCCTTAATTGAGGAATTCCCTTGGGATTCATAAGTGACTGACTTGTCCATGAAGCGTTCCACATGATTTTCATGACCCCAAAAGGTAATTATTTCAAGTTTTGATTTGCCCAAGTTGAAAGCATATGAGCGCGCGATTGATTGGCAGAATTTGGCATGAAATTTGGTGTATTTAATAATCACATTGCATCGCGTTTTAGGATTTCAAATTTTCAATGGAATAATGAACCCATATGACAGACGATAAATCCCTAAAAACATGAGATACATTCCGTGAGAGATATGACATTTTTTTTTTTTTTTGGTGTCATGCAAGAAATCTATATATTCTATTCCCCGTCTCATATTTATTGTCCACTTGTACTATTCACGGCACCTAAAAAAATTATTTATATTTTCAAATGTATAATATTATATATATTCGGATCTCGTTTGATAGTTCTCGATGAGTTCTATTAAACAAAATTTTAAAAATTGTAAAAAACATTAGAGATTGAAAGATATAAGCAATTGAAAATTGACACGTATACTCGTAAATAGAAAAAAATTCGGGACGGAGGGAGTACTCTACTTTGAGCTTCAAAAGAAAATAAGGAAAGCAGGGATTGAGAATGAGATGGCGAGGTTTGAAATCACCACTTAAAGAATGGTTGTACAGAATGCTTAGCAACAATATCAAGGGTGAGTTTCCAATTTGATAAAATCAGATTTTATCAAGTGGGAAAGTCACCCCAAGTCAGTAAGGATTAAATTATTCCTTCATTTTTAAGATCATCGATCCTAGCGGCTCCCTTCGGAGGTGTAAAAACGAAAGAGAGGGATGAGGTTTCTCTCGCTTTCAGGCAGCAGAGCGGGCGCCCCATCACTTGCTTAGAGATATGACATTGATAATCTATTCTCTATTATTTCCACAGACTTAGCTTTCTAATAAAGAAAAATCTGCCAAAAATATTGTTTTTTTTTTTTTTCTTCCTGTTTAGTACATCTGAGATCCAAACACTGGAAAATTATTCAAACTGAAATGAAATTTTCTTATTTGTTTGAAAATCATAATAAGAAAAGAAACAAACACACTTTTTTGATATCTCAATGTGAAAGAAACAAACAGTGGACCCCTCTGACATTGAAATGCAATCAAAGGTATTAATCATGCAAATCCATACGTAAATAGAGAGGACAAAATCCAAAAAACATGAATAATAATATTGTAGATACAAAACAGAATCTACTCTTGCCCCTACAAACAACCCGGCCGGAACTATTATCAGCAAGCAGTTGACAACATTACCCTTTATTCCTAAAACCCTCAATTTTTTTTTCCCTTTCAATAATACCACACTAACCATTTCACACTGCATTCAGATCATTCTGCATGCAGAACGTCACGTCAGATAATACTCAAATGCGATGCATAAACATGGTCACTATAGCATTATTGGTTTTTTTTTTTTTTTCGAATTTTGAATTCCTCAAACAACTTCTGATTTTGTAAAATAGACGGTCATGGATTTTTCAAGCGTACCCACAAGTCCCGTACTCACACTTCTGCCCGTTCTTGCAAATCTTGTGGCACTTGCCGCAATGCATCGGATCGTAAGCGATGTTAGTGCAGTTCCCACTGCAGCAGAGCTGCCCGAACGGGCACTTGTTCAGGCAAGCCCCGCAGTTGTTCTTGTCCTGAAGCACGTTCCGGCAATGCTTTTTGCAGCAAAAGACTTGCTGCACCTGCTTCGTCCCGTTATTCAACCACATGTTGTCGCACGTGCCATCTCCCGACATGCATTTGATCTCTTGGCTATCGATATCGGTCAAGAACCGGGTCCGCACTCCCGGGCTGGCGGTTGATGGTGGGGCGAGGAGGAGGAGAGGGAAGAGGACAAGGAGGAGAGAGAGAATGGTGGTGAAGTTGATGACAAAGGAAGCCATTCTCTCACTATAGCTCTTTGTTGTGCGGAAGTGTTAACAAACTCTCTCTCTCTCTACTCTCTCTCTATGTGAAGGAAGGGATGTTGAGATGAGATGTTTGGAGAGGAGTGAGAGGATGGGGTGTGTTTTAAGTTGAGAGTTTAGTCATAAACTAATCATTAAATTAATGGTACTTAAAACAAGTTTTAATTACACCCCAGTTGATACGTTGAATTTTGGTTAGTTAAAAAAAATGGGGGGTGCTTAGGACAATGAGCTTGATCCTCGGTTTATTAAAAACCCAATTCTTAATTAAAATTTAAGAGGTTGACCTTCAGATGGAATCTGAGTGGAATTAATGCAAAATTAAAATTTAGTTTTAATTATGTCCTTGGATTTTGGTTAAATTAATTATGACAGCCCATTAAGTGTACCTAGCTAGAGGAGTTCAAGTTAGATCGTGGCCTGTGAAATTAATGATTTTAAGAAAGGCTGGAAAATTCCATGGTAGGTTAGGATGGATCTTCAGCCTGGCCTTACTCATAATTTATACCATTGTTTGAATGAAAGTTTGAACAAAATTGGTATGGAGCACTCAAATGAGTAAAAATTTAAATAATTTAAGTAAAAACTTTATTAATAGCATAGCTATAATTTGAGATGGAAGAAATGGACGTGGGGTTGCTGCTGTGCAGCCTGTGCACAGTTGAATTATAGTTTTTCCTCAAATTATAATTTAAGCGGGAACAAATGATTGGAGATGTTCCACTAAAATTGAACTCTACAATATAAATTGAATTTCTCCTCAAATTATAATTTAAGTGGGAAAAAAACGATTGGAGCTAGATGTTCCTCCAAATTGAACTTTACAATATAAATTTATGAAATTCAAATTTGCAAATCAAAATGAAAAGCATGAAAGAGTATTTCATGAAGTTAAATTAGTGCTTCATTCTGTTGAAATCGTATTATGTTTTTTACTCAGATTTAAGTTTATGAAACTCTTTTTTTTTTGGGTGCATCTTTAAACTTGTAAGGGAAATGAAATAGAATGAAAGTGAAATGTAAATATTGGTTATCATATAATTCCCTAATATTCTGAGAATTATGTAAAACAATTTATATAACACAAGAATCAGAAGCACGAGATTATGTACCGCTAAAGTTACATAAAAGCAGAAGAAGTTATTTCATTTTTTTTTTTAAATCTCAGAAGAAGTTGAGATATTGAATTTGTACAGGTAATAGACATGATAAAAAAAAATTGTATGTCTATTTATTTGTTTTTGGTGACTAAGTAAATCATTTTCTTTTCGTGTGACGACTTAAATTGAAGAAAAAAAGAAGAGAAATCGCAACTACTTCAATTGTTTTGAAATCCTTTCTTTCACTTTTTCTTGTCTCTATAAATTAATATTGGAGTCAAATGCAAATAAGGGTAGTCGATTTTTCCATTGCCATTTCATTTTCTTGGTTTTGGAGTGCTAATAGAGAAAATGCATTTCAATTTCGTTTTAAATACCGAAAACACGCCTGAACATAAAAATGGTGACTAGGTTATCAAGTTGTAATTAGCTGGGTTAATTTCTTATGACTACTTAGGTGAATTTAAACTCAATTTCTAATTTTACTCCGTGACCTATTTTTTTATTAATATTTTTCTTAACTTTGAGTCAAATATCTAAATTTTCGCGTTCGACAACAGAAACTAGAAAAGCAAAAATACGAATGAAATCGAAAAGAACCTCAGAGAAGATAAAAATAATTTAGAAAATCTGTCTCTTATGAATTATACTATTTCTCTTTAATAAAAAAAATTATTACGTCGATTAAATAATTTTACGTTATTTAAATTCCTCCCCGTAAAACTAAATGCTCAATCTACGCAAATGCAAAAGTAAGATACCCATGCCGGATCCGTTCCTCCTCCTCCTCCTCTAAAAGCCCGGCCTCTTTGACTGATCGGAGACCCCTCAGGCCGGATCCATTCCTCTCTGGTCCGGTGTGGGTGACCGCGCCCGATTTTGGGACCGTGGGGGCTAGATTGGGGGTTTCCCAATCTGGAACACCATCATCGACGGTGAGCGGCGGCTTCCAACAGCTCCGGCAGGCACGAAGATGAGATGACTGGAGACTTCCGATGATGCAAGCAAGGCAGCGATTTCCATTTCCTGTACTTTTCTTTTCATTTCTCAAATTTTTCTGAATTTTTTTGACTTTTTCTTGTATTTTCCGGTTTTTTCTTGTTGATTAATTTGTTTGTATTAGTTGGTGTTTAATGCAATTTTCTCTTTATTTCTCCAAATGTAAGATACTAAAAATTATAAGTAAAATTAGGCCAAATTAAGGTTTTTGTCATTAAGACACTAGCTAGGGTTAATAATACTGGTAGCCAGTGTCGGTGAAGGAAACATGTGTAGCTGATCTTATTTCCCGGCGGGTAATGAGTGATACAGCATATGGTTCCACTTAATTGGATCCCAAAATTAAACTAATTAATCAGGAACCGCACAAATCTTGATTAATCAATGAACGGTTCGCAATTAAGCGGACCACGTGGACCTTAGTTGACTTTTCAAACACTCCATTCGAATCCCATCTGGATTAATTTGACCCGCCCGAAAATTTCTTCATCCCAACCAAGATTACGCGTGTTGACTCTCAGACAAACCATTTCTTTTTGTTTCCCCAAATGCCCCTCTCGCTCTTGCCTATGTTTGAGTCCAATTCAAGCTTATGCACGAGCCTCAACGTGTCAAAAATATTAGATATTTATGCTCTCACGTACACAGGTTTAGAATTTCAATAAAAATTTTATTTTGTACATAAATAAGTACATACATATGTAAATTTATGAAATCATATTACTCCAATTTAAGTTCATAGTACTTTTAAAAGTTTATGCATGGACGGGTTATTAAATTTTACATGATATACATATAAAAGTTTAAGCATATTCAAACTTATATGTGATATTCTTAAAAGAGATATATATATTCCACGTTCGCAAGCCTAATCGAGCTTAATACTATCAGATTCAGGTTCGGCTCATTTATCAAACGAGTCTGAAATCGAGGTTCAGGTTCGGCTCATTTAGTACTCGAATTGAACTCGAACGAGCTTTTACTGAGTCGAGCATCGTACAGTTCACGAACGGATCGATCAGTTCATTTGCAGTCCTACTGATGTGCCCTAGTTATTATTCAAGTAGCCCCAAGGTTTACACCAGTTGGTTGGTGGGTTTGCTCCCCACATAACAAATAGAGTAATTTCTTCTAAATTTCGGAGTCTTGACATGGATGACCTGTCTTTAACTAGATCGGAGAAGGAATTAATCGAGGTGCGTCTAAGTTAACGTGAACACCCCGGAGTCCCTACCTAACTATGAAATCCAAAAAAAGGAATTTATTATTCGAGCAGTGCTGTTACGCAATGCTAGGGATCGATATAGGTGTTTGAGCACAGATGTAAGTTTAGATACGTAAAATAAAAGTCAGGTCATTTACTTGGGTCCTACGCGATGGACAGTGAGATTCCCCCACTCGTCGAGGGACTTCAAATACAACCAGGGGTGGCCGAAGCCAAAATCCAAGTGTCAAGCTTTTAAAAATTGAAGTATTGATGTTAAATATTTTAATTCGTTGTATTTTATTTTTATGTCATAATTATATAGTTCTTTCTGTTTGAGATGTGAAGTTATTATTCAAGAAATCATGTACAATTTCAGTATTTTACAGAAAATATGGAATGTGGGAGAAATTAATCTTAAGGAACAATATTAATCCTGTAAAAATGGTTTTTTGGAGAGATTTTTATTTTATTTTTACATAAACGAGACTTTTTTATGAGTTGGAATCATTTTTTTGTTCAATTACAAGCGATAGAATAATATAAGCATTTGAATTACATCAAACAGGACATGAGCCCACAATCATTTCAAACTTAACTGATAGATAATTTAGAGAACAAAACCAATAACCTCAATTCAAAGTCCCTTTTCAAAAATTTCCTGAAGGTGGTTTTCGATTCCTCACTAATCATTTTCACCCAGAAAAATAAGAAGGTATGAGAAAGATGAATTATGTTGCTAATGTTAAGAATAATCCTTTAAATTTTTTTGAACAATTAATACTAGAAAATCCTACTCAACAGGGCCATTCACCGTTCAGTTTTGCATATGAATCTATATTAATTCTTGATGGCACAACACATTGGGTAGGTTAAGTGAGGATTGAATCTCCAAGATTAGTTGATGTGTGCGTAATTAAGCTGGCCAGGTCACTTGAATTGTATAAAACAAAATTGACTAATGGATTCAAGCCCGCATAGACCATGGTCCTTTTTATGTAATAGTCTTTTATTTGATTTCTCATGTCACGTAAAATGAGACACCATTGTCTCATTCAATAATTCAAGCCGTCGATTTCGTAGATATATATTATTGTGATACATAATTTTTGCAAAAAAATTAGGTCGATTAACGGACATTCATATTTATTCAAACAAGCATTATTTTTCTTAAGAAAATAACTCTCTTACAATATTATTTTCGAATACTGATGTCTAAAGTACGAAACGAATTACAAATTCATGAGCACTGAGCTGTGAAACTCCGACTTATTACAGTACATTCTTTTAAAAAAATAAAAATGGTTTGACCAAACCTTTATTGACATCCCATAACCCTAAATTTTCGCAAAGGATGATTTTGTTAATCACACGTTCAATGTCAAACGTGGAAAACCATCAAAGGATTGAGATCGAGGATCGTTTTCATCTGACAAGGAATTAAGAAAGTCAAATATAGTACTCCTAAGAGCTATGAATTGAAGGTTTACTTTCCTAATCAGACAGTAAAGGCAATTTAATGGGCTTTGATTAATTCACGTGAAATTGTTTCGAAGGAAGGAGAGAAGAAACCGGCCGGATTAAAATTAACACACATTGTCTTCATATTAAAGCAACTTCAATTAATTTCTTTTAGTTTTACTCAAATTAATGTCTCAGTCCAGCAAGTAATTTCAAACTCTACAGCTCGAGAGCAAGCGGCTAGCAAGCCCTAGTAGTATTAGTTTGGTGATTGGTTGTTGAGTTTGCTCTCCGCATAATTGACGATGGTTCAATTCTTGGGTTTAGATTGCATGCAAGAAAGTAATAATCCCTCCGTTCCAAAATATTGGTCCCTTATCAATATTTGAGACCTCTTAAAAAATCGTCTATATTTTCTAATTTATACGGAGTAATATTTTTTATTTCCAATATGGATCTTGTTTGATAGATCTCAATTAGTTTTATTATACAAATTTTTTAAAATCCTATTAAACTTTATAGATTGTGAAATATAGACAATTATTTGAGTGACACGACTGCCCAAAATGGACCAATATTTTGGAACGGATGAAGTAATTTCTTTTGAATTTTAGTTGTGAATGGTTTGCTTTCGATCCGACTGGAAAGGTGATTAATTGAGATATAAGAAAATTTGCCCGGACACTCTTGACTTTGACGATGGAAAAAGACAAAAAAGAAATACAAGCGGCTAGCTTAATGGTCGTAGGTTTGTTCAACTGGCTCATGGCCTATCAGGCTATCACGCCCTAGAGAGGCAAAATTTGTCCCCTAACATCTTTGTTCGGTTAGGTTTCTAGGACCCCAGATTTCACTTTTTTAGTGGGCCCCAAGAGTCATTCATTTAATGGTTTCTCTCCCATCTTCATTCGTAGAATTGTTACTATGGTGCTTATATTGTGCGGGATGGATTCGTGGGGCTCATTTTAAAGATTCATATAAATGATCCAAATTGTTAATTAATTTTTAAAATAATTTTTTGAGTCACTCCTAAAAACTAGCTCAATCAAAAAATTATAAGTGGTTGATCTATCTTCTAATTAATCATTCACAATTTAGGATCTTAAATTCCGACAGAAGTTTGAAAAAAAGATAGACAACTGGATCAAGTACTTAAAGTTATACAATTGACCTGATATTTTTGTGGATGACTTAAAAGAATATCACTACAAGAAAATAGGCCATTTCCGGCATTTTTTCCCCGGCATTTCAACAAATGCCGGAAAAAAAATCAGTTTTCCCAGCATTGGGCATTGGAAAACTGACTTTTTCCGGCATTTCGTTGCAGTGCCGGGAAAACTGACTTAAGTTGAAATGCCGGGAAAAAAAATGCCGGCAAAAGTAGTACACCCGGCATTTTAAAAAAAAATGCCGGTAAAAATTAAATTTTTGAAAAAACTTTGTTGTATACTGTAAATATTTTTTTTTAGTCCTTTGTGAACCAAATGTGAACTAGCTCAGTTGGTAGCGCGCGCGCGATGGGACAAAGGTCGTGGGTTCGATTCCTGGGGCGAGCAATTTCTCCACAATTTTCCCCACCACACGTGCGCCACGCCAGCACCATGTGGGCGCCACGCGAGTGTCAGGTGGCTGCCACATGGTATTTGTGAAATGGTCAAAAGCTTTCCTGGCATTTGTGAAATGCCACAAATAGTGGCAACTTTTCCCGACATTTGTGGAGACTTTTCCCGGCATTTGTTAGTATTAACGACACCTGTATAGACGGCATATGTAATAAATGCTGATAATGCCATTTTCGGCATTTTTGGTGGTTATTCCGGGTAATGGTGAAATTTGGTGTAGTGATAATTTTAGAACTAATAGATGCCTTGGATCATTTGTGTTAGTTTTCGAAGTGAGCCCCACATACCGATCTCGCACTAGGTAGGCACCATAGTAGTAGCATTTCTATAAATCAAGATGAGAGAGAAATATTATATGGCTGACTTTTGGGATCCACTACAAAAAGTAAAAACCCGGTTCCAAGAAACCCAGCCGAACAAGGCCTAAAGCTAGTTCAAAAGTTTGCCCGTATTCTATTTGGCGGGGGGTTTATATTTTCAAAATTACTTCATGCATGGACATCCATGCACGTACTATGCACGGACAATGCATCTCAACAATCGAAAATGCTTTTGGACGGTCCGGATGTTATTTACTCTTAAAGCTCTTTGACCGGTCAAAGAATAATTAAAATCCAAACCATTGATTTGTTGGAATGGACGATTCAGATGTATGCGTACGCGTGCGTCCGTACGCATGCATAGCAATGTTCTTATATTTTACTGCTGAAGTTTTTTTTTTTTTTTTGATAAAGGGATGTCCGGGCTAGTTTGCGCACACACAGACGAATTCCGGGGTCCTGAAGAGAAAGACCAAGCATAACTTGCAGATGCCCCAAGGTTTGGGATGTTGGCTTTCGTGAGATGCGAACAAGCGATCTCATGTTTAAACACTTATTGGTTTTATTATGCCCACTTTGCCAAACCTTCATCGGTTCATTGTCAACTTTATTTTCGGTAAAAATTAATTGCTCTGATGAGTTTTTTTGTTGGAAGAAACTTTCAATTGATGGAGATGTAATTTTGTTCCATTTCGGACTGCTTATAGGTATCATGAACAATCTCACCATCTACGATCATCATCCAAGTTTTTTCTTGCATTAATTCTATAGTTTGGCTGTACATTGTCATCTGCGATCAAACCACGCGCGGGTGTGCATCGACACGGACAGTTCACTTGTATAACTATCAGGAATTCACGCGTGGATTGGAAATTTACCAGTAATACGTACAATATCTGCAAATGCATGGAAGAACCACTACAGAGTAAAAAGAAATGGTGAACTACATCTAAATTTAGTTTTTCCTACCTCCTGTAGTGAATTGATAAGCCACGGCCCCACCATAAACCCTATCAACTGTACAATGTAGTGTTGTGGAAACTGTTTGGGTGCCGGGCCCGAGCATCCATTCCCACCATTCCTCACCACCCATCCTCACCATTCAAGAATATTTTGGACGGTCCAGATTTCTTCCCTCTCTCCTCTCTCTCTCTCTCTCTCTCTCTCTCTCTCTCTCTCTCTCTCTCCTCTATTTCTCTTTAAAATCCAAACCATCCTTAGACGACAGAGGTGGGTGCTCCGCAGGGCCGGCCTTGAGATTCCCGGGGCCTTAAGCGAACTTGTGAAATGGGACCCTAAATATAATTATCAGAAAATTTGAAGAAATGCCTGTGTTCTTTTCACATTTCCCAAAAAAATTTCAAAAAGATTCTTCCCCATCTCTCATTATTCAAATTTCTCTCTACTTATTATCTCTCTCTCCAATCATTATTTTCATTCTATCTCTCTTCAATTATTACACCTCTCTCTAATTATTACTCTTTCCAAAAATTCATCCAAACACCATCTCAAAAAATATTTCTCAAAATATTCTTTTCAAAACTCTCAACCAAACAAAGTTATCATTCGTCATTCCTACTCAATTACCTGAGGGACGAGGGAGTAGGATTCGATCCTGGGATGCAGTGTGAGACATCCAAGAACTCTACTGCATAAGCTAGCCACCACTTGCATTTTTTTTTGGTTCAATTGAGATAGAAAGTTAATCTCGAAAATGCTATCCTTGTAAGAAATATAAGTATGCAACACAAAATTTGGCTTAAAATTTGGTATCAAAGGTTAACTAAAGTAATTTTGCTAAGTTTATTATAGTAACTAAGGTCATACAACAGAGTAATATATTTTCAATTAGGTATCATCTGTATTTAAGCACGGATAACAAAATGCAAATCACATTAGCAAATAAGCCTACTAAAATCAAAATTAGGTCATTATTTCTCATGTATGATCAATCTATTAACTATTTTATTGTCATAATTCATAAATACATGGAAAGTAAAATATTAAAAAAGATAAGAAACTGTAAAAGTAAAAAAATCATGCACTCTATTTAGAAACAAAAGAAGAAGAAGAAACTTTGTAGCAATTAAGCTATATCATCTCTAGTGCACTACCTAAAAGAGTAACCTAAAGTGCTCTACCTAGTTAACTAAGAAAACCTCAATAAATATTTTCTAGTGCACAAGAATTGACTCCCTAAAATTCTACGTGGCACCCCTCACTCGCCCATTAAAGTGCATTTCTCCTTAGCTAGTTAACTAATTTCTTAGCACATAAAATAAAGCCTCACATGTGCTTAGGTGTACACTTTAACAAATATTTTTTAGGTACTATACTAGAGATGGCCTTAGTAACCGCAAAAAAGAAGAAGAAGAAAGTTGTTTAAAAGGAAGGGAATCTGATAGGGAGATTCGAACCATGCTTCTCATTGTCAAAGTCTTAAATTGGGGCCCAAAGCAAGACCATTAATTGAGCTATGACAACCGGACTTACTGTATTACACACTAGACAACATATGTACTTACTTACGAAGTGGGGGACCTAATTTTGGGCCCAAAATTGGAGGCCCTAAGCAGCCGCCTGGTGGACTTGCCCCCTGGGCCAACCCTGTCTTCCATATTCGGTTTACACAAACACAAACCAACTCTCAAGGTTCATAAACACACCCACCGGTCAAGCCAACCTCAACCGGAAAGCCATTTCCACACCGTTTTGCCAAACCAGGCTTTTCCTGAAAAATCCCAACGAAACAAGGTAGATACTTCTTACCCCGTAGGGCTTAGGCCATGTTTGTTATGGGGGATTTGGGGATGGGATATGAGATGTTAAGACGTGGGGCCCATTTTTCATTGTTTGTTGATGAAATTTTTTAGATGGATTTCATATCCCCAGTCAAATTTTATCCCCATCCGCGCGTATGGTGAATAAAATCCCCATTTTAGTACAAAAAAAAATGCTTTCCACTGGCTATATCCCGTCGAACACAAACACCGGATATGAATTTTCTCCATCCATTGATATCCTGAGCAATATCCCAAGGATTTCATATCTCACCCATAGCCCAAGTGATTTCATATCCCATCCATTTATCTCCGATCAAACAATGAGGCCTTAATTATAAGCATATCATGTGTAAAACTAGTTTAAAAGTAGTGAATGTGCCAAAGGATAGGCTCCCATGCATGCTGAGAGAATCACGATTCCCGAACCAAAACTGATCTCAGCTCTGTTTCTGCTGAACCCGTTCTGACGAGAGTCACGTCAATCAGAGAGGTAGGGCCAATTTGTGGCAGATTCAAATTTTAATCCTGTTATTGCAATACTGTTAGGGTTTTAGTCCCGGTGAGTTGTGAGTACTCAATTGCTCTCGATATCTCTTTATTTTGGGATTCAAGGGTGCTTCAATGTGTGGAGTGACGGGTATTGGGGTATTAGTCAGCTCCGTTGTAATCTTACTCCTTGGTTATAGTGAATCCTCACTCGTTCTTAGCCTGTAGAGTATACTTTGCTTCGTGCTTTGTGGAACGACGTAAATCTTGGAGTTCTTGTATTTTTCGCCTTTTGTTTGCTCATTTTATTTTCTCGTGGCTTGCCATTAATTAAGAGGGGGTGTGATAAAATCCCAACAGCTATCTCCTATGGTTTTGACCCTAAACCATGATCTTTTTGCACATTTAACCTCCCAATCTAATTATTGAGTTGTTTACTTGTTACATGTGTTATTTGGACTTTATTAGAAAAAATGTTATAAAATGCGAACCTTAATTAATAAAAGAAAATAGATTTTAAATTAAAAAACCACCATACCAATAATATTTTTTAAAAGGTACATTAAGTATTCATGAACTCTAGCTAATATTTTTACTTATCACAGAAGTTATTAAAATATCTTTACACTAAATCAAAATTACCATTTTTCTCTTAGAGTTATTTATTATGTAGAAAAACTCCCTCGTTAAACTTTTTTTTGATGATAAAAAGAACTATATAAATAGATAACGACGCCACACCCAAGCACAAAGCAAGGACAAGGCGGAGCAATCACATCCAGTGAAGAGCTGAACGGACAGCATCAGAGGAGAAAAAGAAAATACAAAAACAAAGAACTCCTGATGGAAGGAAAACACCAAGACACCCAAAGGGCCAAAACACAGAATCTCCTAAAAAAGAACGACGCCTGCACCAAAAAGACACCAAGAGGCAAGAACCCCCCAAAAGCACCCACCTGCCACGAGCTCCTAAGCAAGGAAAAAAACAACCGCACCTGGGACCCCACAAAAACACACCAGGAAAAAAATGCCCCCCCTCCTAACTATCCCCAGAAAACCTGCTGCAGACAGAAACCCTAAAACCGGACACCGAAAAAAGAACCAAGAGGAAACTCCCTCGTTAAACTTACCAAACTAAATTTTGTGCAAACAAAACTACATGAATGTTTCTAAGCATGGACATTTTACCAAATCACCGTTACACATGGTCAATTACCAAATTACCCTTTCACGTAGATATTTCACCAAAATACCTTGAACTGACCGAATTGCTATAACACCCTACACTTCCATGGAACTTCCCAACCAACTCTATACTTTTCAAAATTACATGTTCAACACTCATAATTTACTAAACTACATTTGAACCCTATTTCATTATATTAATTTGCAATGCATGGAATGAACTTACATGCCTCATTTTTATACCTCAATATTCTGTACCCATAGTTTACTATATATGAAATTAAACCAAGAGGAAGAAATGCATTATAGCAAAGATGGTCAGATAATGAGAGATGATCAACGAATGAGCCAGATTATAAGGCATGAGAAGAGTACGTAAAATTTTATGGATATTGAACATCTTTGGAATCTAAAATGGATTTGTAGATGGGAAGAAGGAAGAAGCAGATTCGTTTCATTTCCCTTTTAAGATTGGACGATTCTCTTGGATATTTTTTCATGTGCTCAATTATGAACCAACCAAATTCCTTAAATTACGCACAGCTTTTAATTTTCTCTCCCTCTTTATACAAATTAAATAACAATGGTATGATTGACATTTATACAATTTTGCGTTGAGAACTTAATTCATGATGATGTCATGGATGGAAACTTAAGTGAAGGCTAATTTTAGGACTGTGATTTAATTTACTCAAACATTAATCATTATGCAAAAGCCGAAAGGTCTACTGAGTCTTTGCTTAATTGAATTGTATGTTTTTTTTGAACGGCAATTGAACTGTATGTTAATTTTCAACCCACGAGCCCCAATGTACGTATGTATGCCATCGGACACATTGTTAAAAAGGCGTTGAACCATTAAGTGGCGGTGCTTCAGAAGTACTGAATAACATGTCTCCTACACCTGTCCGTAATCTATAGCCAAAGCGACCAATTTGACTATTGAATACGGATAGAGATATATTATTCGAGTAAAATGCGTGGCATTTTTTGGCAAAATTAATTGTTGCGCCTATTTAGTGCAAAGTTTAGCTTTGTGACATGGCCCATCAATGTTTTTGATCCAACGATTGAAATTACTAGATATGCGAAAACAACTTTGTGCTGATAGAGATATATTGCCATCGTTTGAATTCCAACACTGTAATTTTTTTTCTTCTTTTTTTTGTCATACAATATACAAACATTGGGGGTTAGTGGGTTAACAACCAAAGGGAATTCGAAGTCTCTTGATAGACTTGAACCCTAAACCTCCCTCATGAAACCTTAAGGGTACAACCATATGGGCTAAGAGACCCATCAAGCTTGAATTAATGGAGTTCCTTTTGGTACATCAAAATCAACAGTCCAGGTTGGGTAATGATCCATTTTCGTATGGGCTGTATTGCTATACAAATTGGCCCAGACCCAACTCTTTGAGTTTACTGGCTTAATTAACCCGTTTACGAAACCCTGAAACTTGATTTCGAAGTCCAGCCCTTTTAGACATGTGGCGCGTTTGTTGGGCGGATAAGATTTTGTGTGGAAAAAGAAAAAAGATACTACAAGATAAAAGGTGGACATGCAGGTTGTAAGGAGGATTAGTTAAAGAGGAGGATTATCTTATGAGTAATGTTAGAGACACATCCAAACTTATTTTAGTGGGACCCATAACATTATGTAGAGGGTGCTACCATCACTTGTGAGAGAAGATGTAAGAATGGATGTAATCATAGACGTGTGACTAACATTTTTGTTATCTTATATACTTAATTTAAGCAATAGCTGATATGTGGGATAAGAGTGGGAAGATAAAAGTAGATAATGTGAGAAATTACTTGGTTGCACTCATTAAATTTAATAATACAAAAAATGTTTGAGGGTAATTCGGTCTTTTTTCCCCCACCCGGATTAACTAATCCGAGGGTTGGGATGGTGTTAGCTAATACCCCTCCAATGGGTATACGAAAATCGGCACACCTAATTTGTGTGGAACCCACATCAGAATTCTACAAAAGTGAATTGATAAAATCTAGCGACATCTTAAAAAATATTTTAATCAAATTAAACGGTTTAAATCATTAATGTCGGACCATACAATCCGGTACCCATAGTTTTTTGGGGCTCTCTCCCTCTCTATCTATATGTCTCTCTCCAAAGATCAAGGTGCAAGCGTCATTAAAAAAAACACCTTTATCGTAGGCATGATCGAAATGCATATCAAATGGCTTGAACACCCGTGTATCAAAGAACCAAACACCTTCATGAGCAAGCCTGCCAAAATCCCCTCTACCAAAATCAATTCCTCGTCCAACTCGAAGGAAGTAATAATTTACTAATCTTGATCTCAAAAATAATTTTTCACAAACTAGCCGAATATTAAAGTCCATGTTGTTTCTCAAAATGAAAGCCTGGACTCACATACAAACCACCCGATTAGATTCCTGTATTAGCATTTGCAAATCCAACATTTTCCCTAGTTTCCTAGTGGTTCTGTCTCTGAGCAGAGCTTCTCTTTCAAAGGAAAAAAAAAATCCCAGCTGTGTTCTTTCTTCCTTCTCCTCCCTCCGCCTAGGATTTACCCTCGATGAGTATTTTCCTTTCTTCCAAGTGATGACTATTTTTCTCATTCGCAATAACCTCTCATTTCTAGTGAGGGTTTTCTCTCTTGATCTCATATCTGAGAGTTTCTTTGTGTTTTTTCGGTATTTTTCCTTTCTCTCGTCTTCTCATTCATCATCGAGGTGTCATTTCAAGTTTTGGCATTGGTGGTGGTGGTGATGGTCCTTTGATGAAGCAAAGCGGCGGCAATAGTCCGATGACGAACATATCAGCTTGATTGGCTTGCCATCAGTGTGTGGACGTGATTATTGAGGATACCCAACGCTTCAAGTTTGTGTTTGATCAGTGTGAGTTTTCTTTTGTGTGTATGACTGTCAATGAAGTAGCCCCATTTTGTGGCTATGGGAGGTAATAGTGGTCTAAGTGTATGTGCCTGAGAAGGCTACCCTCCTTTGCGGTTTTCTAGTCCTTCTATTAAAGACAAATGCTACTTCTAAATAATTATCCCATGTATCTTTGTTCTCCATCAATGAAGCTTCTGCAATTTTGACCAAAAAAAAAAGATTCATGTATTAGCTGCACACAATATATTGTTCTAATATTGTTATTATTAATATACTTTTTGCTCTTCCAACAAAAATAATCCACCCTATAATATAAGCATAACGATTAATTTAGGAATCAAAAGCTTTAACTTCCAAGAACACAATAAAATCAATAGGTTTTTATAAAATCAAGCAACAGAGCCTAATTATAGATACATCATCTAAAGAAATAAAAAATGAAAATTTCAATCAGAAAGAGAGGTGGGATGATTTTAGATGAAAAAGTGGGAAACGTATGGATTTAGAAACTGTGCTTGGTGGGGCCAGAAGGGTAATGAACGGAAAATCCACTGGGCTAGCTGGGCAAAACTGACGGAGAAAAAGTCTGGTGGGGGTTTGGGCTTTCGCGATTTGGAATCATTTAATTTGGCTATGTTAGCTAAGCAAGGGTGGCGCTTGATTAGTGGACCGGATAGTCTGTTGAAGGATGTTCTGAAAGCAAAATACTACAAGAATTCTTCTTTTTTAGATGCTAAATTGGGCTCCAATGCGTCATGGGGTTGGCGTAGTATCTTAGCTGGAAGGAGGGTGCTAGAGGAGGGGCTTCGGTGGCAAATTGGGGATGGGAAATCCGTGCGCATAGTGGATAAGTGGTTGCCAAGATCTGGTGGTTTCCGGCCTCAGGCCCCAGAGACGAATGCGGCGGTTCATTTGGTGCAACACCTTATAGATTTGGATTTGGGGCGGTGGAAACGGGATGTGATTGAGGAGCGGTTTTGTCCAGAGGATGCCCAGCTAATCCTTCAAGTGCCATTCACGGTTTCAGGCGTCCCCGACAAACTTATATGGCATTTTAATTCCAACGGGAAGTATTCGGTTAAGTCGGGATATGAGACAGCTTTTGCGCTCAAAAGGAATGGGGTTCTTAGAGTCAATGGATGGGGAGAGAGCAGCTCTCGAGATGAAAATAAGATATTTTGGAAGAAGGTTTGGAGTGCAGTCGTTCTAGGTAAAATTAAACACTTTCTATGGAAGTGTATCTCCGACATCGCTCCGGTGCGCGAAAATCTCCGTCACCAGAAGGTAGATGTGGAGCCGGTTTGCCCTATTTGTAGCGGCGAGGTGGAGTCCGGTATGCATTTGTTTACTTTGTGCCCTTTGGCGAGAATGGTTTGGTTTTCTTCACCATTGGGTTTATGCTCGGAGCGCTTGGATCAAAGGTCGTTCATGTATTGGTGGGCAGAGCTTATGAGGAAAGTAGCAGCGGCTGAGGATAGAGGTTGGGGTTTGGCAATGGCGGCTTTTCTCTTATGGGAAATTTGGAAGGGCAGGAACAAGACTGTTTTTGAGAGGGCTCAATCAGACCCAGGGGTCATAGTTCAACGTGCAGTCCGAGGGGTCACTGAGTATTGGGAAGCGCTAGAGAAAACGGGGGAAAGCATTGGTTAGCAGAATAGGAATATGACGCATGGGAATTGCCATTGGGCTCCACCTCCAGCAGGTTTTCTCAAAATAAAATTTGATGGTGCGTTTGTGGCTAGCAGGAAACAAGGGGGAATTGGTCTAGTGGTAAGGGATGAATATGGGCGGTTTGTGATGGCTAGGGCTGGTCCGGTTGTGGCAACAGGGAGTGCGTTGGTGGTAGAAGCCTTGGCGCTCCGTGAGGCTATGGATCTTGCCTCTAAGCAAGGCTTCAGGACTATCATCTTCGAGGGAGATTCAAAAGTGCTTGTGGACATGGTTAATGGTTCCACACAGGCGAGTCATGAAGTGGAGGTGATAGTTCAACACATATAGGCTTTGCGAGAAGGGTTGGCTTCAAGTTCGGTTCATTTCATCAAGCGTGGAGGGAATAGCGTTGCGCATCTCCTCGGTCAGAGGGGTACTAAGGAAGAGAGGTGGCAAGAGTGGAAAGAGTTTCCACCCGTTTGGCTTTGGGATTCCTTGATGTTTAAGGGTAATGCCCCGTTTTGATTTATGTGTATCGTTTGCATTTATCTATGAATGGAATATCGCTTTGTCAAAAAAAAAAAAAAAGAAAGAGTGTATGAATTGATAATCTTCATTTGTTAGGTGCATTAATGCATTTCTTCAAAGATTAAGAGGCTGTTTGGGCGCCGCGTTTTCTCCTTTTCACATTTTCATTATCAACTTCTCCTTGTTTGGGCGCCCAAACTAAAAATAGATTCTCAAAAAATGTATTCGCAGTTTTTCACTTTCCAAGGCAAAAGCCAGAATTTGGTCCTGACCTCCTTTTCCATTTCCATTTCTCCTTTTCCAAGCCAAAATGTATTCTGCACATTTCTTCCAAACACTCCTTCCAGATTTAAAACTCATTTTGACCATAATCTAAAAAATAAAAAATAAAAACCTGAAAAAGTAGGCTCCCAAACACCCTCTAATTGAGCGAGACTATGGGCGTGCTTGACAGCAGACTATTTTGCTCTGGACCGGACTAATTAAGCCCATTTAATCCTCGGTCTCCCAAAAGCACCACTGGCCCTAGTGAACAGACCCATTAGAATTGGACCGAATGGCCCATTTTCCAAGACCCGAAAAGAAGCCTACACCCGCTTTTAGGCAGCTGTAATTATATATATATAAAGTACACTTTCAGTCCGGATGTCCGGATTGGAATAAAATCCTGACCATTGTATTTTCGTCACTTTTTGGACCAAATCTCAACGATCCAAACCGTTAGATATGTTTAAAGCGTGTTTTAAAGGTCCAACACGAGGATTCGTGAAAAAAAAAACACTCGGAAGGGGTTGATCGGAGCAGTTTTTGTGAAAAACGCTATATTGGGATTGTCGAGATTTGGTCCAGAACAATGAGGTCTGGACGGGTCCGAATTTTATTGGTTTGGATGGGAAGCTTGGTATATATATATATTTGGATTGGAATTGAAAGTGAAATCCTCTGTCTGATGATGATGGTGATTAGAGTATTTCTATAATTAGTCAACAAGTGCATTGTAGATTTATTCAAGAATTAGGAGTAATGTTATTTGGTGACGTTATATGAATTGCTGGAAGATAGGCACGCGGACTTCTTGAAAAAATCGTACTCTCCATCTCTAAATTAATGTCCATGTTCTACCATTTGGACTTCTTGAAACAATACTCATATGTTTTAAATTAAAATATGTTTTAGATGCAATATAAATCTTGTTAGTTAAAGTTTTTAGTTTTATAACGCAAAAACTTTAAAGTCATAAAAAGTATTATAATTTAAAAAATATAAATAATTAAAAAAAAGTTTGAATAGTGCGACATGAACATAAGAACATTTTTTAGAACCCAAGGGAGTACTATTTTAGGCCCGTGGAGAACACAAAGGAAGCAAATAACAAACATCTAGAGCCAGCACCCCATTCTTTGGTAGGCCCAGTTTTCCATCAAGATTTGATAAAATCAACCCTTGATTTTATCAAGTGTTGATTTTATTAAAATTCGATAAAATTAAGTGGGAAACTCGGTCTAATTGTTTCTCTCCTCCTCTCCCTCATTTACCTCATTAGTCATTACTGTTAATAGCATGATTAACCATTAATTTAGGTTATTCCTGTTTATTTTCTCTTACTTCCTAGACTGTGATAATAATTCATAAAAAAATTCTCACTACACCGGCCCTTAAGTGTCTTTGTCTTGTTCAAAGAGAGTTAATAAAGTGCCCATGGCCCCACATGTGGGACCTATATATTCTTAGACTTTGACTCCACATCAATTTGTGGTGAAGAATGAGCTTCGGGTAACACGTGATGCTACTCCGAATATACTGAATTGGTCAAGCATCTGGTTGAGTCAATTCATATCCACTGTTTTATAACTAAAGGAAATGTCAATGCAATATTATATTAGTCCATCAAAATTAACCCCTCTCCCTCGAAGGCAAGGCCTTCTTGGCTTCTTCTCATGGAGTACATTGAATTTGAAAAGATCAAATGTAAACAAAGGACATGCACCCCAACCACGAACCTGTCAATTTATGTCAAAACTCATATACAATAAACCTTGACTTCCATGTATTTTTGCACAAGAAAATCTACCAAATTTCGTCACTAAGTACCAATTCCTATCTATTTAACATTCAATGTTAGATTTTGAAAGCATTTCACAAGAGATTGTTGACCCACGCACCAAAGTTATTTTTTAATAATTATTGTCTAAACTAGTATATACACATTTCGACTAATATATGGATTTTGAAGGTAACCATTGAATAACCTTTCAGTCACTACTACGAGAAATTTTCAATTACAGTAAAAGTCGAACGCGCAAATTTGAGCTAGTAAACCCTTTATTTAATATCATGCTCACACTTGACTTAATCTTATGGTCGCCCTTGCATTGAAGTTGGAAGAGAATTCAGAGATTTTTTTGATAAAAAATTCAGTGACCTGTTTGGTTGATGAAAAATGTCATTGTATTGGCCGGCCATATGATGTGAGATATTAGACTGATTATAGGGGTGGTGGACCCTCCTAGCTAGGTCAGCTATATGTATCAAACTGCTAGGATTCTCCTACTATTCTCAATATTACCATTTCCCACCTAATGCAACCATTGTTTTAAATGTTAAGGGATATTTGAGAGGCTCATTTTTTGTTTTTAATTTTTAATTTTTAATTTTTTTAGTTTTTTGGATTATGGTGAGATTGTGTTTTCAATTTGGTAGGAGTGTTTGAGAGAAATGTGCAAAATGTATTTTGCAACAGGAGTAGTGTTTGAGAGATATGTGCAGAATACATTTTGTAGGTCTTTTTCTTAATCAAAATAGAAAAAATGTAAAATAAGAAGTCAAAATAACATAAAAATTTGAGATGTTATTTTAAGAATGAGTTGCCCAACATACAAAAGGAGAAAATCAAAAGCCAAAAAAGAGATGGCCAAACACCTCAGCATCTCCAACTTCGCTTTTCACACCTATTTGGTCAATTATTTTTGAAGGCTTTTATGGCAAATTACAATTTAAAATTGACACCTTGAAATTAATTTGACATTCACAAAATCCTCCCTCCTTGCTTAACTTCATTTGGAGTAGTCAGAATTTTTAAATTTATTGTTCTCAAGTTATCACTCTTCTATCAAAAAAAGATTTGGTATTCCCTTAAAAACTGACACGAGGAAGGTCATGCAAAATCTACAACGGATTTAGGGATAGCAATTTCCTCATATCCAGTGGATACTCGTCCCGCCCCGCCTATATGAAGGCAGGAGTAACTCATAATTTTTCCCCAATAGGAGCATGTATGGTATGATATGAAGAAAACCCGCTCGGGTATGGAGCGGGTATGATTTTGTAATCCCCACCCCCGAATACCCGTACCCGCCCCTTACCCTCCCCGTACCCAATTATACATACTACATATACTATATTATATATGTACATATAAGTAAGAACATACACATAAATCTTGAGTATAGTTATAGTATATGTAAACAATTAATCTCTTTAATTAACAAATCTTATCGATTACTATCTATCATAATAGACTACTTAATATTCAAAGAAGATCAATTGAGATTATATTTCTAAATATAAATATCAATTTATTTTCAATCTTGAACTGTTTATTTTTTTGTTTGGATATGGGTATATTCGGGGAAACCCGATCCCCATCGGGAGATGGGTTTGGTTCTTTATCTAATATTCCCAATGGGGATGGAGGCAGGGATGACGAAAGACCCTCTAATTAGGAATTGGATATGGAATAGGATTCTCGATCCATACCCTACCCGTTGTCATCCCTAGACGGATTTGGTCTTTCAAATGGAAGTTGGGTTAGAGTTGGAATTGACTTCAAAAGTAGTCGTTGCTTTACCGCATGTATAAAATGAATTGATTGTTTCCAGCAATGAAGAGACTTCTCGATATTCAATTTCCACCCATTTTTGAATGTTTCGTTCTCAAGTGGTCATTGTCTCTAACGATTTTAAATTGCTTTCAAAGTTGGCATGAGGGAAGGTCATGCCAAATCCACCTGAAAAATGGCAGTTGCTTTGGTGCATGGGAGTTGAAGGCTCCCGTTGGATATGCTCTTAATGATCAAGCCGGCTCGAGTCGAGTGCTATCTTATCCGTTCGTGTACTAATACTTATATCAATGTATGTATTATAATAAATAGTTCTTGTGATTCACTACATAGTCAAAATAGAATCAACTGGGCAAAAGAACACGTAAAGAAGATCGGGTCTCAGAATTAATTAACCAAGGTTAAATATCGATCCCACAGTTTATTTGTAAGAACCCAATTAAGGTCTGTGCCAGAGTATATGATGGTACATACCTTGGTTGATAATCGACCAATGACAGACTCCATCGATTCGTGGCCAGCTCCACACAATCTACACTCATCATCAGAGGTGACCCCCCATGCTAGGAGTCTGTCCTTGGTCGATAATCTCCCTTGCAGAGCAATCCACAAGATAATGGTCCATCTGGGCACAGAGCAAGGAAACCAAATGGCTTTATACCAAGGCACTGTTGGAGCCTTAGTTCTAATACCTTCCCATGCTGTCTTGGTGGAAAAATTACCACTAGGGTGCAACTTCCACTTAACTGAGTCAGCAACATGAACATTAGGTAACAAAGTGACTGGGGAGTTAACTATTATATCTTGTGTGATGAAGCTACAATATCGAGGCCAGTGCCAGCCTCCATCAACTATAATAGTGCTGACCTTTTCTGACAGAGATCGGCCCAAATTTTGTCCCAAGTTGTCTGCATATCTTGAGTGCAATGGGATGGCAATTATCCCACCACAAGAAGGTATCATGGCCATTGCCCACAATGTAGGTTATCCAAGGTTGCACCAAAACCATGAGTTTAAGAAGTTTTCTGATGGTCCATTATGCATTCTGAGGAATCGTCATGGTCCAAAAGCAAGAGTGCTTAATAACATAGGTGTGAACCCATTTCACCCAAAGAGTACAGATTTTTGGCAAACTGCCCAAATATGCTTCACCATAGCTGAGGACATGTCTCTTTCTTCCAGTGTGTTCTTTCAAACTAAGTACTACAAATTTTGAGGTGTCAAATGGGCCGTGCTGTGCTGGCATGGCCCCTTTACTTAATCGTGTCGCATCGTTCTGTGCCATTTTTTAATCGTGTCGTGCCGTGCTGTACCCGTGCCAGCCCGACCCGTTTGACACCTTTAACTACAATGCAACATTGTTAGAATTTGTATTCAAAGAAGGATGAGGAGGGCAATGCCCCCTTGAAAATGCAACCGCTGAAATGTAGGCCCATAAAAGTACAGTCTTAGAAATAAAATTCAAAGTGCGAGTGAATTGCAATAGCGGGAGCGTAAAAGCGTCTTTGAAAACATTTCAAAATTTTAGAGTTCACGAAAGCGAGAATTACGAGCGGGAGCGAAAAATCTTACTGAAGGATTATGTGACTTAATGACTTTGTTGGAGCGTGCTACTCACGTGCCACTAATGTGTTTCACTGTCCATAGTTTAGGGATCCCCAATTTCAATCATATAAGAGAGTCGCTGCACAGTCAAATTTGCTATCAATTTATATGGGGTCACTGAAGTTCTCACAGCCAATTGACCAAATCCTTGGGGTTGCTGTTGGGTCATGTTTTAGAAGCAGTCTGATGAGAATGGATCATTGTTCGGTATTCCAAGATGGAGTATGTTGTGCCTTTGAGGCATGGCAGGTAGGTGCCCGGCCTAAACTCTCCTTGTCACACATTTGTGTTGAGTCTACAGAAATGTATTATTCTCTCCGTCCAGATTTGTTTGTCCCTCATCCTATTGTAACCGGATAAAAAATTAGGGATATCTTTAAATTGGTAAGTAATTATATATCCAATATCGATTTTGTTTGATAGATCTCGATTAATTCTATAAGACAATATTATTAAAATTACATAAAACATTATAAATTGGAGTATAAGATATAGTAATCATTTGAAAAGTGACACGAACTCCCAAAATGGACTAACAAATCCGGACGGAGGGAGTATGAAATTGAGGCATCCGCCTACCATATTCCAGAGGGACCGAATAATCACTCAACATTAGGGGTTTGGAACTTTGGATATGCAGATGATAATATCTCCAGTAGTAATTTTCTTTTTCCTTTTTTTATAATTAACATTCCATCAAAAATTCTTTGACATTTGAAAAAGTCCTAAACAATTCTTCTATTGGTATAAGTGGGGTGTACCGATCATGTACGGACCGACCTCGGAATGATCCGACGTTTGAATGAAGCGTGGGGATTATGTAGAAATCAACCACTTATTCATGTCCGATGGAGCTGATTTCTCACTTAGGGCCCTCAAAAAATCATTTTAAGACGAGTGAACAATTCTGATCATTTGTGTGGAACCCACAAGCAAGTCTCCAAGGTCGATCGGTACATAGTCGGCACAATTCCAATCTGTACTCTTGATTTACCAAGTCATGAAAAAGAAACGAAAATTATCAGAAAGTCTAGGTACTAAGAATTTACCCAGAATGTGTAAATCAATGGCCTATATTTAATCCAAGTGAATCTGGACCATTGATTTTTAAATTCTGAATAAATTATGGATATATTTTCTGTGTACGTAACAGTGCTGAAAAATTATTGGTAGTACTACTCCTAACACATAAAGACAAATAGCTCTTTGACTTGACAATTCATTAACACTTATTATGTACCTCAAATTTAAGACATAAAGAATAGGAAAAGAATATAGGTCACACGCCTAACCAAGTCTACATTGAATGATTTCCTCCCTTTAAATGGTGGAAAAACCTCAGAACAGGAGAGGAAAGACTTGAAAGTCTAGATCAGTGTCAAGAGCCATCACAAACAAAAGCCACCACAAAACAAAAGAAGACCAAAGCCAATCAATTAATTCCCTTCTCATCAAAAACCTTGTTTTCCATATTATTCCATCTCTTCTTCTCCACTCAATCACCATCCCTTACCCTCCTCTCTGAATGGAGATAGCCTCTAGACCTCAGGAGAGACACCACCCATCACCCACCACCACCACCACCGGACTCCATTCCATTTCCAACCCAACAACCTTCATCCAAGCTGACACCACCACCTTTAAACAACTAGTCCAGATTCTCACCGGCACCCCCAAAACCGCCAAACAAGCATCCAAACCACCGCACAACCACTCAAATTCGATACCCCCAATCAAAACAGGGCAAAAGAAACAGAGCAGCAGCAGCAGCAGCAGCAGCTTCAAGCTTTACGAGAGAAGGAATAATAATTTGAGAAACGGGCTGATGATCACCTCAATGGATCGGAATTTGGCTCGGAAATATGAGGTTTTTTCGCCGAGTGTGCTTGATTTTCCTTCGTTGGCTCTTAGTCCTGTGACGCCGTTAATTGAAGACCCGTTCGGAAAGTCTTTGAATTATAAGGGGAATTCAACGGTGGTGGAGGAAGAGAAGGCGATTGCTGAGAAAGGGTTTTATTTGCATCGGTCGCCGACGACTATTACTCCGGAAAGGTCGGAGCCCCTGCTTTTGCCTCTGTTTCCGGTGGCTTCGTCAACAGCACAACTTTAAGGCATAATTTCGTACATTACTGTGTCTACAATTCCTCTATATCTCAGAGAATTCTAAATATGGTTATATCTGGAGTTGTGTTTGACCTTTTTTTTTTTGTTAGATTTTTCCTCTTGAGAAATCCAGAGCAGTAAATTAGTTTGACCATATTTTTGTTTGCCATTAGATGATAAATTTATATGGTAAGTTTATACGTTAAAAGCTAATGATGGACTTTATTTTTGGAGAAATGGTGGTGTGAAGGTGTACTTGGGAATTAGTTGAGGTGCGCATAACATGACCCGGAGAAATAGTAACAGTTGGGAAACTTGAAAAATGTTAAGGGAGAGGATCAAATTGAATGCACAAACACTTGCGCATCCTCTTTTACATGATACGTTAGCTGACTACACTGCACACCCATCATGAAAGTGAGCGTATGCGTATGGATAAGTGTTTCATGTAAATTTCAATATTACACTACACTACTCGGGGTGTTTGGCCATCTTCTTTTTCTTTTTCTTTTCTTTTTGGTTTTCGTATTTTCTACTTGTGAGTGTTTGGCACATCAAAGCGAAAATACATTCTGTGAAAATGAGTTTTTGGTTTTGTGAGTTTAGAGAAGAGAAGTTAAAAATAGGTTGAGATGAGCTTTTTTTACTTCACATTTTTCACCTTTTCCAATAAAAGACATACAAAATGTATTCTGCATATTTCTTTCAAACACTCCTACCAAATTCAAAATACATTTTGATAATAATCTTAAAAGTCAAAAGGTAAAAAAAAATGAAAAATTGAAAATGACGCTCCCAAATACCCCTTCATAACTGGCTAGTTTTTGCTCGTTGAACGGAACTCATGTCAGCCTTATTAGGGGGTGTTTGGGAGCCTGCTTTTTAGCTTTTTATTTTAACTTTTTGGCTTTTTGATTTCTTGGATTATGATCAGAATGTGTTTTGAAGCTGAGATGAGTGTTTGAGAAAAATGTGTAGAATGCATTTTGAAGCAAGAGTAGTGTTTGGGAGAATAATAATGAGAATGAGTTATGAATTGGTTGTTTACCATTTTGCCCTTGTTTATTTATTATGGTATCTAAAATATATGCGGATATTATTTTAAACAAGTTTTTTAAAGTTATGCTGGGAAATATTTTTGTGGACGTGTCTGTCCAATTATTATTTTTTTTTTTGGGAAAAAAGTTTTTGCTCTTTATTGTTTTTTATAATTGAAATTTTTAAAAAAATAACAAAGAAGAAAAATACGCAATCCTTTTTTTTTTTTTTGTGTTTACTCATCCTCATTCTCCCCTCCACCCATTCCTGCTCCCACCTTCTCTCTCTTCCCTTAAAAAATATCGATTTTCCATGGACTCTCTCTCTCTCTCTCTCTCTCTCTCTCTCTCTCTCTCTCTCTCTCTCTCTCTCTCTCTCTCTCTCAGCCTTTTCTTAAGCAAATTATTTATCAATCAGATTCAAGCACTAGTTGGTGCAAATCAAAGGGTAGGCGATGGATTTATTAAATGAAGTGGGAGACAACTGGATTTCACCGATTGCAGACTTGATGCATCAAGCCCAGTTTTTCCATATCTGGATTTCTTTTTTTATTTTCTACGATCTGAAACTACTCTTGAAGAACAAAGGGTGAGCCGGTGAGGGATAGAAATGGGAGAGAGAAATGAGGGGGAAATCAAAATGAGAATGAGAAATGAAAAAGGAGCTCCTCAGCTCTTTTTCACTTCTGGCCTGCAAAGACGAAATTGGAAAATCAGTTTTGCAAGAATGAATTTTGTGTGTTTTGCCCCAAACATTCAAAAGTGAAAAAAGAGAAACAGAAAATGTGAAAAATAGGCGGCCAAACAAGCTCTTAGTATAGCATGAATTGCCCATTCCTCTCATTGACTTTATTGTTTAAGTGGAGTAAAAAATTAGTACGGTTCTGGCCCTTGTGGTCTAATAAGTAGAAGTTGTTTTTTTTCGTCTTTATTTGATTTTTTTTTTTGCATTAGTTAGTTTTGTATCAAGTTTTTTTTTTGTATTATTGGTTCATCTCGACGAGAGGAACAAAAAAAGTAAAAAATTATGATCCAAACCTTTTTTTTTTAATAAAGATAAAAATAATTTTTGTATAATAATTTTTTACTTTTCCGGTTCCTCTCGTCGAGAAGAACCAGTAATACACAAAAACTTGACACGAAACTAACGCAAAAAAAAAAATTAAATGAAGACAAAAAAAAAAGCAACCTCTAGGCCAAAATAGGCCGGAGTACTGGACATCAGCTTGGTGGAAGTGCACATCGTCCTGTTGTGCTCCCAACTTGTAGCAGGCCCTAGGTCCCCTATTTTTTTTTTTTTTTGATAATCCCTAGGTCCCCTATTGAATTACTGTAATTGTGGACTAGGTTGTGGAATATTCTGTGTTGCTCTGGTCAATAACAACGAGATACATTTTGCACCACTTTGTGAATTCAGACATCATATGACTATTTGTGTATATATACGCGTAAAATGTTTGTGATTATAGTCTATAGAAGACTTGAGAGTAGTTTCCACCGTGCCATACATGAGAGCAATTTCTGGGTGCCGGGTGAGCATCTCGTAACCGTACCCGAGCACCCATTTCAGTCGTCCAAAACATTTTAGATGATTCGGATTTAAAAGAGAGAGAGGGGAAAGAAATCTGGACCGTCGAGAATACTTTTGGACTGTCGATTTAGATGCTCGGGCATGGTCACGTGGTGCTTGCCCGGCGTCCAATTTTTTTTCCATTCATGATGATGAACTTGTGTTTATTTGACCAAGTTTTTGAGACTGGTGATAAGGATGAACTGTTTTTCTACTGGCTTTCCCATTTTCTTTCTCGTACAAGCCTGCTTAAAGTCTTGCCACAATAATAGGAGTGGTTGACATAAACAAAATCTGACGGAGTGCGAGATAGACTAGCAGATCATATGATCTGCTGAATTGACAACCGACGAGGTAAGATCATAAGTTAAATCTCATATTTTTGCACTAAAAAATATGAGATTTTATGAAATTTCTTCTTGAATGGATTAAATCGAGGGTGAGATTGTTGGAAATTCCTAATTTCTTAGAAGTTTCAAAACTTTATTTATTGATCACTAACTTAAATCCAAGGGGTGTGTTATTTAATACACCAAGGATTTTAGGTTTTTAAACCAAAAGGTATGTAGTTTAAATTGAAGAGTTGTGTCTTTTGTGAATAGACACATATGAGTCTATAAATAATTAGACTCCTTGACACCACACACAACGTTAATTTCTCTCTCTCATCTCTCTCAAAAAACACACACGTTACTTTTTTCTCTCTCTCTCTCTCTCTCTCTCTCTCTCAAAACAGTATTCTTCTGGTTCTTCTATATTCTACTACTTTTGGGCAACTGATACATACTTGACAAATCCATCTAGTGCATCTGTGCACTGTACTAGATACCTGTGAGTTTTGAGTTGTATCTTGGAGTCGTTTGTGATCGTTAGAACCTGCACGGAGGGAGCGCATAACGACTTTAGGACAGTGTCTTCGACGTGTCTCTCTCGATTACACAGGCCAATTTTCTTAATCCTTATCTTCTAATTGTGTTTGTGTTTTTGAATTGAATTTCAGTGATTTTCCGTAACAATCTAAAGTCGTTAATCTTTGTTGTTTTCGGAAATCTATTCTTTGTTTCAATCTGCATCAAAGTGCTGTTATAGTTTTCGGTTTTAAAAAATTATTAATTAATTTGCTACGAACTGTTTTATTAAAGGACACACCGATTCAGTTATCAAGTCACGGGATCTTTTGCTTAAATTGACCACCAAAGCGAACCTTTGTTTGCAAGCATCTGTCTTCGTTCTTTAGATTAAGACTTTGATTTGTTTATGATTTTAATTTGAAGGCTTTCATTTTTATTTACTTGCCACTTCATTAGTTGATGTGTTATTTCCGTAAGAGTTCTGTTTGCACCATCAATTGTTTTAGTGTATTTTTGCCATTCAAAATCAACATTATTTGTTTAAGTATACACCTGGCTTTCAAAATGTTTCAGGTGCTGGTTTTTGTTGAATTAATCTAGTAATATATGTGTTGCTTTTATATTACTTGTTACAGATTATTTGGTTTTTGCTCTCTTGTTCCTTAAACAAAAATTCTAAATGGCAAAAATATGAGAGGCTAATAGTGTTAAACCTGAGAAGTTTCATGGTCAGAAATTTGAGAGATGGCAAAAACAGACTAAATATTGGTTGACCGTGTTGGGTCTTGTGTCAGCGTTAGAAGACGAAGAGGCTGTTGGGTCTTGGTTGACACCCGAGCAAATAGAGTATCACTATTTTATTAGGAACCTTAGTGCCTTGTCTGTTTTAATAGAATCCTTAGGTCATAGTAGCGATGTGAATATGGTTGTGGAGCAAAGGGTAAATGCCGAGCCTTCTTTTAGGTATAATCCTGAGATCAACTCTACTTTTGAATATCAAGATTGGTGGTTAGATTCTGGTGCTAATGTGCATGTATGTTTTGATTATAATCGCTTTAAAAATTACCAGAAATCAAGTGGAGGAGGTGTAAGCTTGGGGAATGGATCAGTCACACAAATATTGGGCATTGGTGATATAGACTTGAAGATGACGTCTGGAAAGATATTAACCTTGAAGAATGTGCGACATGTTCCTGAAGTTAGAAGAAATCTTATTAGTGGTTCTTGTCTGTTACAGTTAGGATACAGAGTTGTAATGGAGTCAAATAAAGTCGCAATTAGTAAGAATGATGTTTTTATTGGAAAAGGTTTTGTAAGTGATGGGTTGTTTAAGTTGAATGTTTCTTTGGAAGATGATGTTTCACCAAATGTTTTGAATGTTGAAATTTGTGATTTATGGCACGGACGACTTGGGCATGTGAATTTGAGGAAACTTAGAAAAATGATGGATCTAGATTTAGTACCTAAATCAGCCATTGATGTGAAGCGGAAATGTGAAGTATGCGTGCAAGCAAAACAGACTAAGAAGTCACATAAGTCTGTGGAAAGGAATACACAACTCTTAGATCTTATACATAGTGTTGTATGTGATTCCAACAAACCATCGACAAGAGCATGGAATAAATATTTTGTTACGTTTATAGACGACTATTCAAAGTATTGTTACATATACTTGATTGGATATAAGGATGAGGTGTTTAGTAAATTCAAGACCTATAAAGTGGAAGTTGAAAATCAGTTAGAAATGAAGATTAAGAAATTGAGGTCTGATAGAGGTGGTGAGTACAATGTCAATAGTCTTAGTTCTTTTTGTGAGGAACACGGTGTAATCCATGAGGTAACTCCACCTTATTCCCAGCAATCCAATGGAGTAGCTGAGAGGAAAAATAGAACTTTGATGGATATGGTCAATGCAATGCTTATTAGTTCAGGATTGTCTGAAAATTTATGGGGGGAAGCTATTCTTACTGCATGTTTTATTTTGAATAGAGTGATTGTGAAAGATAATGACCGAACTCCTTATGAATTTTGGAATAAGAGAGCTCCTAATCTTAAAATCTTGAAAGTGTGGGGGTGTTTTGCTAAAGTATTGATTCCGGATCCAAAGCGGAAAAAGATAGGTTCTAAAACCGTAGATGCTGTTTTCATAGGATATGCCCAAAACAGTAGTGCTAATAAATTCCTAGTTTTTAATTCTGAGGTTAGTGAGGTATCGAATAATACAATTATTAAATCTCGTGATGCTACATTTTTTGAGGATATTTTTCCTTATAAAACTAGATTGCCAAAACCTGTAGTCGATAAACCTTCTACTAGCACTAGTTTGCCATTAGCACATGAACCTACAGATTTAGAACCTAGGAGGAGTAAGAGAACAAGGTTTGAGAAAACTTTTGGAGATGATTTTTTCATGTTTTTAACTGAAGGAGAACCTAATTCTTTTAAAGAGGCTACATCTTCTTTAGATGCTCCTTTTTGGAAGGAAGCTATCAATAGTGAGATTGAATCGATTCTCCAAAATAACACTTGGGAGTTAACAGACTTACCTCCCGGAAGCAAAGCTATTGGTTGTAAATGGATATTTAGAAGGAAGTTAAAGCCTGATGGAAGCATAGATAAGTACAAGACTAGACTAGTAGCAAAAGGGTTTACATAAAAGAAAGGGATAGATTATTTTGATACATATTCGCCAATTTCTCGGATTACAACTAATAGAATCTTAGTAGCTCTAGCATCCATCTACAAATTAGAAATTCATTAAATGGATGTGAAGACAGCTTTCTTAAATGGGGACTTAGATAAAGAAATTTATATGGAGCAACCTGAAGGGTTAAAGGACAAGAGCATAAAGTTTGTAAGTTAGTTAAATCTTTATATGGCCTTAAACAAGCTCCGAAACAGTGGCACGAAAAGTTTGATGAGGTTATTCTTGAATATGGGCTCAGAATTAATGAATATGATAAGTGTCTATATCATAAGGAGGATAACGGAGAATGCATTATCTTATGTTTATATGTTGATGGCATTTTGTTATTTGGAACAAATTTGGAGATAATAAAAGATGTGAAAGTTTATTTGTCAACGAGATTTGATATGAAAGATTTAGGAGAAGCATATATAATTCTTGGGATGAAACTAGAGAGAACCGCTAATGGTGTTACACTCGATCAAAGTGGGATATTAGAGAAGATGTTAAAGAAATTTGATTATTACAATCTCAAACCTGTTTCGACCCCTTTCGATCCCGAAATGAATTTAAAAAAGAATAGTGGTGCTCCTGTTTCTTAACTTAGATATTCTCATATGATTGGGTCACTTTTCTACATAGCAAATAAGACTAGACCTGATATTGCATATGATGTTGGGAGATTAAGCAGACATATTCATAATCCAAGTAAAGATCATTGGATTGCTGTAGAAAGAGTTTTCAAGTACTTGCGAGGAACTTTAAAACATTCCTTATGTTATACTCCCTCCGTCCCTTTTTAAGTGATTTATACGGGAATACGTGCAATTTCAAACCCCTAAAAAACATATTTCTCGATATAATTTTGTAATTTTTTTTATACCAAATTAAAGTGCTCATTGAGTACTTTAATTTGGTGCAAAAAAAAATTAAAAATGTTTTACGGAGGTGCCTTTTTTAACGTCCACAAAAATACACGTTTCCCAAGTGGGTCATTTAAAAAGGGACGGAGGGAGTAGTGGATTTCCCGATGTGGTTGAAGGCTATAGTGATGCTAATTGGATAACAGATAGTACGGATGTTAAGTCTACTTCTGGTTATATATTTTTGTTTGAAGGAACAACAATTTCTTGGGGTTCTAAGAAACAAATTGTTATCTCTAAAAGTACTACAGAATCAGAGCTTATAGCTTTAGATACGACATGTACAGAAGCTGAGTGGATTAAGAATTTATTGCTTGATATTCCGTTAGTAAAGAAACCTATGCCTGCTATTTCGATACATTGTGATAATAAAGCTGTGATAGAGCTTGTGAGACAGGCTCATAATAACAAGAAGATGAACAGGCACATGCAAGTGAGATATAAGTCTATAAGAAGCCTGGTGAATAAAAATGTTGTATCTTTGAATTATGTGAAGTCAGAAAAGAATATTGTTGATCAGTTGACGAAAGAATTATCTAAGAGTGTAGTCTTAGATTTATCGAGGGGGATGGGCTTAAGCCTACATGGAGTCAACTAAGGAAGTAACCCGACTTCTGTGATTGGAGATCCCATGAAGGAAGTTCAATGGGTAGAAACAATCCTTATAGCTTGACTCGTATTCCAACACTCAAAATAAGGAGACTCAATGAATAGTATTCTCCTGCTCATCCCTAAGATAAGAGTGTTGATGTAAATGTGACTGTAAAGGAAGGGATCTACCCTGAATAAATCCAAGGCAAGAAAACCCTTGCAAGATAGACATCTGTCACTTCTATCCTTGGAGGATTCACCTTTAGTGAGAGCGTCGTGAGGCCGCGACCGTGGGGATTAGGTTGTTCCCTAAAACTCTCATGAGAATCAAGATAACCACATGGCTAGTAATAGCGCTACCCCGCGTCACAGTTTGTATCATACCATATGTGTGACATGAAGAATTCTGGTACAAGGGATTCAGTTCAAGACCTAGTTCACTGTTATTCCTTCAGAAGGAAACTATTAACACTAAGTGAGGTTCAAGTTTGAAAAACACCTACACCTATTGTATGGTATTAAAGTTGCCCCTATTATTATTTTCTTTTCTTTTCTTGTTTTACTAAGTTTTGAATCTTGTGGGGGATTGTTGGAAATTCCTAATTTCTTAGAAGTTTCAAAACTTTATTTATTGATCACTAACTTAAATCCAAGGGGTGTGTTATTTAATACACCAAGGGTTTTAGGTTTTTAAACCAAAAGGTATGTAGTTTAAATTGAAGAGTTGTGTCTATTGTGAATAGACACATATGAGTCTATAAATAATTGGACTCCTTGACACCACACACAACGTTAATTTCTCTCTCTCATCTCTCTCAAAAAACACACGTTACTTTTCTCTCTCTCTCTCTCAAAACAGTATTCTTCTGGTTCTTCTATATTCTACTACTTTTGGGCAACTGATACATACTTGGCAAATCCATCTAGTGCATCTGTGCACTGTACTAGATCCCTGTGAGTTTTGAGTTGTATCTTGGAGTCGTTTGTGATCGTTAGAACCTGCACGGAGGGAGCGCATAACGACTTTAGGACATCATCTTCAACGTGCCTCTCTCGATTACACAGGCCAATTTTCTTAACCCTTATCTTCTAATTGTGTTTGTGTTTTTGAATTGAATTTCAGTGATTTTCCGTAACAGAGATTTTATCAAATTTTCATAAAATCTATTGGAGAACTCCCCTAAGTATGTCTGCAAGAAAGCCCGGATGGCTATGAAGTATGAACCATGCAGAGGAGATATTTTCAGTTACGGGATCTCTCTCCCAAAACTAAAGCGCACAGAAGAAAAGGCTTCGAAAGGCGCCGGCTCCCTTCTTACTGACAACACAGCTACGTGCTGGCACTCATATCATATCACAAATAATATTGAGCAGATATCACTTCGGCTCCGTTTGTTTGGCCGTAAAATATTTTCCTGTAAAATATTTTCTTATTTTTGGTTGTTCAAAACTGGGGAAAATGTTTTACTCAGGAAAATATTTTCACCAAAAAGGAGGTAAAATGTTTTTCCGAGAAAAACTCGGTAAGTCATTTTCCGATCAGTCTCTCGATCCTCTCCATTCACCGCTACTTCTTAGAACAAAGCCAATTACTCCACTTTATTACATCTCTCGTCTTTCTCTCTCTCTCTCTCTCTCTCGAACTGCTCTCGTCTCTCTCTCTTCCCCTAAATTTCTCTCTCTCCCCAGTCAAGTAATCATTTACCCTCACATCATTTTTGTTCTTTTACTTTGGCCCATCTCTCTCTCTCTCTCTCTCTCTCTCTCTCTCTCATAGACTACACAGAAGAAGAGAAGATGATCTGGAAGAAAAGAAGCAAAAAGTAAAATACGGTTACAATTTACCAAAAAAAGCATGTGTACTAATTGATCTAGATAGAATTGTTATCACGTAGAAGTTTAAAAGTGCAGAATAAAAATTCTTTCAATAATCAACCAAACACCGAAAATAAAAACGAAAAGTTCAATTTTGGCAAAAACATTTTACACGGAGAATATTTTTCAGTGTAAAATATTTTACGGCCAAACAAACGGAGCCTTCATATCAATTGATATCGAACAAGCTAAGAAAAGCTTCTTTAGTAATTGTTCTCAGAGCAAGAGAGATCCCTAACTACCATCACATATGGTGGTCATTTACATGTATGAACTTTACAACTAGCGCCCATCGTCGCGGCACAAGTTCAAGTCGCGGGGCGTTAAGGTTAAGGCTACCTATCTATCTTCTACCTCTGGTAGATTCTGCTCCAACCGGGCGTAGATGTTCTCTGGTACGACTTTATGGACATTAGACCATGTATTTCACATGGACTGACTAAATTCAAGCTTAGATTTCTGAGAAAGAAGTGATTGTCTTGAACCCATGATTCTCCGGTAGAGGTCCATTTCCGGGCCGCACAGAGATGATCACCTCCAAACCTGAAAACTCAAATCAAAATTCAGATATCAACGGCTACGATAAACCCCCCCCC